>JAJOOI010016174.1:0-29219 GCA_029582585.1 Solanum bukasovii
CATCCCGGTCGTCAAATCTGCAGAAGCTTCAAAGAAAAAGAAATGGAAGAATGGAAAAGAAAGAGAAAAGGAGAAGATGAAAATATATATATAAAAAAGTAAAATATAAAAGAATAATTAATTTTTTTTATATAAAAAAGGGGTAATATTACGTGGCAGCGCGTGTTGATTACTACCTAATACGAATCTGGGCGTGAGTTTGTAGGGGGCTAGATATTTCACTTTTAAAAGGTTCAGGGGGGTGATAGGACTCCCGTGAAGAATAAGTGTGTAGTTGAGAATTCGGTAATAGCTTGGGGGGGCTTTTGGCCATTTTCTCTATTTTAATTTGTTACACAAAAGTATTGAGTGTCTTAGCCAAAGGAAGGACACAACATATGTTTCATGCTCATGAGAAAATTATAAAAAAAGAATGAAAATTTGAATCAATCTATTTTAATCTTCAACTATGTCTAAAATGATTATTTTTCAAATTTGGTCATAGTTTAGGTAGTCATGAATTTTATGATCTCTGATTGACTTGAAATTTGATGGTTCCATCGAAAATTATTTAGATGGGTTTTAAGAAGTTTATCGGATTAAAATTTGATTTGAATATGATAAGGTCACTCTGTATGTCAATTATATTAAATTAGGAACATAATTACTCGTTATGATTTAACATGAATTGATATATGATAAGGATATAAATCTGATTATTTTTTCTTAAATCGTTTGAATATGAATTTGATCATAGCTTTGGAGATAAATATTATTTTTAAACTCTAATTGATCTGAAATTCAGTTGGTTCATAAAAAATGATCAAATTAAAAATATTCACAGTTATGAAGTGACTTGGTAATTTGAGGTCGTTTAGATGAAGTTATTTTTTTAGATATTTTTGTACTTTGAATATGAATTTAATTGAAAAATTACTCGATAATGATATAGTGGTTCTAGAGTTTGTTCTCTATGAATGACTAAATTCTAGTGAAGTGTTAAGTTCACGTGCTGGCTTAGACCTTCCTCCATATCGGATGGAATTAATACAAGTCACTAGGTTTAATGTCACGCCTCGAGCTTACACCCTGGACGTGGCCGGCACTCGAGAACTATTGTTGGCCCCTAGCGAACCCTTGGCCTGACTTAAATCTTAGCGGAAGACTTGCTCAATAATCAGAGAACTTTAAAAGTACATCTTTAACTCAAAATATCTAACTCAAAACATTTAAAGAAACATTCACTAGCCAAAGTGGCAACTCAAGTCTGAGACATCAATATATGAAATGAACAAGACTCATCGATGTTTGCGTAATCAAGACACAACTTCAAATGCAAGTGTCTACGATAGTACAACACTTTAGTAACCCAACCAAGGGTTGGGATCATTCCCAAGAGAGTGGTTTTGAGAACTAATAGAAAAATAAAATTTAGTTATAACTAGTCCTAGCTAAAGACATGAACGATTAAAAATATTATAAATTAAAGGGGGCCACAAGAGTGTCAATTAACAATTGGTTTTTTTTGTCACTAGTAAGTAAAAACAGTAAAATAAACAAAGGTTTCTAAGTAATGAGAGGGGATTCTTGGGATGTGATGGGAATACGGGTTAAGCTAGATTATTGGGTACATGCTTTTGATAGAAGATTCATAGAATAATTGTCACTAAGCAAGATTTTAAGGGGGATAAGCTCTCTCTTGAGCAACTTACCCCATTTCAAATGTGTTCCTCTCGGACACCCACTTGCCCGATGAAGACCAGCCTACGCCTTAACCCACTCACTCTCGTGTGTGGACATGGAACTAGGGTTCACTCTCTCGAGCTGAACCTCATGTCAACCCACTCACACTGGACATCAATCTAGTGGTCTTAGTTTTACGACCTCTCTCTCTTGCAAGCCGAAAACACATAAATAAACTTGTATTTGCAACTACAAATTCATTAAATTCATCCACAACCACTAAACAAAATCATATTTAAACTACGAATAGACTATCAACAAGCAAGACCCAACAATTATCTTAACCCATATTCACTAAATCACACCCCAAGAATTGGAGTTTTTAGCCACACATGTATAAGAGATAGAAATTTCTACCAAATTGAGCTTGCATTAAACTAGGTATGAAGATTTAAGTCTTGAGACATGCCAAAATTGAAGAATCCAAGAGACACAAATCCAAATCTTGAAGATGAAACCCTTTGGAACTTCAAGTCTTCAAAACCCTCTCAAACTTAGAGCAAAAATATCAAAAAGTACTATCCTATATGAAAATTATAATAATTGTTCGACCGTTAAAACTACAACTCTAACTAGTATATATAGTTTTCACAGATTTGTGTTGCAGCGGATCATTCGGCGTCGTTAGTTGGAATCGCCGATCAACTCGGCGATTCACCCTTTGGTGTAATTCATCAACGTCTTGCACCAGCCTTCAGCATCGTCGTGCTCTGGGTCATTGGGTGATATGGTACTACTTCGCAGAACTTCTCGGTGATGCACTGACTGCTCCCTTTTTCCGTCGACTTGATCCTTTACTTCAGGGCTCAGCACACTGGAACAAAAGGCGAAGTAAGACCCTTCGGCGACTCGCCAAGTGGACTCGGCATTCTTCAGGCCTTCATTTCTACGTTCTTTTCAACTTTTCATTCCTTTTTGTGATGTAGTGTCCATCCTTTCCTTCAAACTTCAAATACTTGAAACTTCAGGGTTTTCATCAGATATTGAGATAAAATAAGCATTTGAGGACACCATTTCTATTAAAATATAGCCCTAAATGAGTTCAATTTGTGGACTCATCAACACCCCCAACTTAAACTTTTGCTTGTCCTCAAGCAAACTGAAGTTCATCCGTTCAAAAGGGTGTCTCGAACACTGCTACACAAGACTCAATCATGAATGCATACAACAAGTCTTAATTTACTTATGCACAGATCAAGTGTGTACTCTAAGATTCAAGTTGTGACACACCATTATCAAAGATTCTCAAGCTCGCAATACTTACTTCAAATACAAGTTCAAGCTCAACACTTTCGCTAGTGTGCAATGGTCATCACAAGAGAACCGATTTGATAAATGGCTAATCACAAAGAGATGCAAAGAGTTCACATATTGTCTATGCAACTTCATTTGGCCTCAGCGTAGCCGTACATTTATGTTCGTTCGATTGTAGGCACTATTCAATTCATCGGTATTGATCGAAATTGATACTCAAATTTGCCAAGGAACAACCACATTCAACAGCATATAAAAGGTGGCGAAAATGTGCGAAAAATTCAAAAAATTTCGAAAGGGTCAAACTCATTTTGCAATTTAAAATAAAAGGAGTTGCAGGTTCAAACATCCACAGAAAAGTAGTATTAGCACAATTTTAAAACAGAACGGCCCAAATATATACACAAAACACGAACAAAAGTAGCACACAAAAGGTGGGCCTCACCCCACCACAAACAAAAGAAATTTGTCCTCAAATGCAAATAACGATGAATTCGAAAGGTAAAATGAAGAAAGATAGAGAGGGGTGTAAAGAGGGGATCCTGTCTAAGTAGTCGCTCCATCTGTCTGGACATCAGTTCCCGGAGTGACCCCAGAAGGACCAGCTTCACTGGATCGAGCAGCAGGAGCCTTTGCTAAGGAACCCTGCACAACAACATCTATCATGATTTCTTCAGTCTCAGCTATGTCGTCCGCTGCAACTCCCTCAAACACCTCTTCGTAAGTCTCTACCTCTGATTTAGGATCAGTTGTATGCTCCATTCCATCCCCATGTCCTGTGGTGGTCTGAGGCATTTCGGGCACATCTGGAATTTCCACTGTTCCAAAGATCATGGACATATCGGTGGACTTTAGGTAGTCCACAATTTTTCCTCATCTCTGCAATGACGGCCTTTAAGGCTGTCACCTCCTCTGTGGCTCCTTGGTCGCGCTCACACACTGTTATCCTGGCCGCTAGAACATCAATAGTAGTGTTTAGTGGTTTGACAGCATCATCGAGGACAACTTGAATCATGTCTGGAATGGAGTTTTCTATGTTGGCAGCCCAACAATCAGCAAATTGGGCAAGTTGTCCCATCCGGATCAAGGATTCCTGAGTGATTGGCTCACAGGAGGCAACAATAGCAGTAGGTCTGGGTGGTAACGCAGCAGCAGAGGAACCTGGAGGGTCAACAAAAGTGGTAATGGCGTCAGATATACCTGAAGGCCTAGGGGACGGAGTAGGCAAAAATGCCTCTGCAGGTATAGATTCAGTGGCCATAACTTCCTTCTGCTTCTTTCTCGCTTAGTCCTTAAGATATTCGGCTTCGATCTTTCGGATATCGGTAGAGGCGGTTGCAACCGATTCCACAACCTTCTTTGCATCTCTAGGCACCCGAGCTCTTTTGCACAGTGCACTGATTAATACCGGGAAAGGGAGAGATGCCTGGCTCTGCTTTGCATGCATATGGATCTCAAAAGCAATGATCATCCCTAAATTTATCCTTGTTTTCTCTATGATGCATCCAAGACAAGCTGCCTTAGTAAGGCGAAGGATTGATTCATTTTGTGATGGCATAATTGTGCTGCTGATGAACCCGAACCAGTATCTTGCAGCTACGTTCAGATCTTTCTTTGCAATTGAAACTCCTTCTGCTAACCATTTCGAAGCATTATCATCTTAGATTAGCGGGGCTAACCACTTTTTTATCTCATCCAGCTTCTCCTTTTTGATCAAGTACTGGCAGTGATCATTAATCTTATTGGACATACCCAAGGCTGTGTTGATAGCCTCACTGTCCCAAGTTACCTTCTTTCCTCTGACAACCACGTAGTCAACTGCTTTGAAAGACGATACTAGCCTCTTCCGTTGAGGTACCAATGCACTGTATGTGTTGTAAAATTCTCTGATCCAACTTGGTATGTAAGAGTCACGGGGTTTTGTGAAGATTTGAAATTTGTGATATTTCAAGCACTCCATTAACTCAGGATACCTATCGATCACCCCATCTATAGACATCTGTTTTTCCTCAATGATTGTTCTCAGCCCCTCAAACTTTAGTCTATTCATTGATTTAGGTGTGGGGCCTTGTACTGGAGGTGCCATTACTATTGCATGCTCTGGAATTAGAGGAGTCAGAGTGGTGGATCGAGGATTTTTTATCCGAGATGGGTCGTTCAGTTGTTTGGATCATAACTCATTCCTCTGTGCCTCCATCTGTTCATCTTCATCAGAAACCATACTCTCACTGTCATATGTTGTTGGGTAGTTAGTGTAAAAACTAGTACTGTCGGAACTTGCATCTGATAGCTCAACGGTTTTGTCCTTGCCCTTGCCTTTTCCACCAGTTGTGGAAATTTTAGTGGCCTTGTTCCTGGATAAAGTTGCATCCTCATTGATTGTGATCCCTTTTTCTTTGCCTCGGGGTGGTGTGTTTCTACCTGCTTTGTTAGGTTTAGTCATATCTACAAAAAATTGGGAAAAGTTAGGGGAAAAAGCAAAAAGAAGCACATGCAATCTACTGCAGGAAGACTCGCCAAGTGGATCGGTGAGTCGCCGATCCTCTTTGGCGAGCTAAATTGGGCTCATCGAAAGGATTGGCTTCAAATTATAACAAGTCGGCGATAGGAAGGTCCTTTCGGTGAATCCCTGACTACTTTCGATGAGCATGGGTTTGTCTGCCGAAATTTACAGTGCATTAGGGGGTCCGAATAGCAAACAAAGGGCGATCAAGAATACTTTCAGCGAATCATCGAGTGCTTTCGGCGACCCATTACTTCTCGTCGAAAGATACAGACTCAGACATCCAATTTTCCCCGATATTAAGGGCGAGATGGAGACATTGGGCTAATCGCCTAATGATTCAGCGAGCTCGACCCAGCTCGCCCAATTCGAATTCAGTCCCGCAAACCCCGCAAATCCCGAAAACAAAATCAAAGCATGCACTAACGAAATTCAATCAATACCCAAACTACCCATTTCACCAGGATACTTAGATTTCTCCCGGATTTGCCTTATTTGGCCGTTTGACGAAATTTGTTCTTAAGAGTGGTGTCACCTGCTCTATCATTGTTCAAATTTTTGACATTTAGCACAAACGCGGGCTACTCAGACTTTACCCAGTCAATCTAACGACACGCAATCACAACCCAATTCATTAAAAAGCTTAAAAATTACGGGCATTCGACAATCAAATAATACGAGAAAGATTTTCAAATTAAAATAGGCATTTAATCATTCTAATCCTATCAGAGAGACCCAACACACATCAATAAGATATGATCATTGCAAAAGAGTACAAACTATTCGAAAGTAAACTCGGGGTTTGGAGAACTAACCTTTTGTGCCGATTAAATTGTGAGTGAAAAGCTAGGCAGCAACGAAATCCAACTACGAGCACAAATCAACCAACCAAAATACTAGTGGAATATAAGAATATTGGAAATACTACCTTGGTGTGAGTTTGTGAAGATTAAAAGCGAGGGAAAGTGAAGGATTTCAAATTCTAGGACTTTTGGCAATTATAAACTGTCCAGTTCATGCCCATTTCGGCGACATTAGTCGCACTCGCTGATCAAGTCGGCGAAACGCCGAATGGTCCTTTACCTCGCCGAGTTTTACTGGACCTTCAGTCAAAGTGAAGGTCCAAATCGACGATTTTCATCGGGATGGCCAACCTGTTCGGCGATTCGCTGAATGGAACTATTAGCTCGCCAAACGCAGTTTCCACACACTCTCCACACTTTAACTTGTACATTCAACACATCGATTTTTCTAAAACAACAATAAAGCAATAAAGGGTTTTGGGTTGCCTCCCAAACAGCGCCTTAGTTAACGTCGTGGCACGACACATGTTAACACCTAAACTTCAATTTCAAGGTTAGCCAAAACATCACTTGGCAACCCCCTGCTTTGTGGTAGATGGAGATGGGGCATCACATGATCTGTAAGGTTCTCGAGCAGCTGAATGGATCTGGAATGAGAACCAATCATCTGCTTCATCACTTCAATGCTCTCATGCATCTCTTCCAACACCCTATCATGCTCACTTACATTGTTGAAAATGATTGAGAGCATACCTTCGACACATTTACCCTTATTGTCCTTGGGCTTTCCTCGCTCTTGAAGGGGGACGTATATGTCCTTCCTTTGCATTGGACATCAATCTCCACTATCTTTTTGGTCAACTCATCCATTTGAGTCATCAGCGCGGCCAACATAACATCCTTCTATACTTCTTGGTTTGATTCAGCCATGAAATCAAGAAGGTGGGCTGCTATCATGTAGGGCTGATGTGTAATCGGTCAGGCAATGCTTTGTTTCCGGGACCAAGGCTTCTGTAGAAGTAGTTCAGGAGGACTATATCAGGAATTTCATGAGTAGGGAATCGAATCAGAAGTGATTTAAATCTTTCCCATTCTTCATGAATCCGTTCACCTTCTAATTGTTTGAAGGTTAGAATGCAATCCTTGAACATCATTACTTCTAATGGAGGAAACTTCATTTGCTCACGAGTACTCCTTGACAAACTCACCTTCTCTGTTTCAAAGCTCAAACAAACCAAATACAAAACTAAAAATAAAGTAAGTGATCTACAACTAAGAAGAACAAAAATTCTACTAATCTAAGAATTCTCAAATAACACCAATCCCCGGCAGCAGCGCCATTTTGATGTTTGTGTAATCAAGACACAACTTCCGATGCAAGTGTCTACGATCGTACAATAGTTCAGTAACCCAACCAAGGGTTGGGATCGTTCCCAAGAGAGTGGTTTTTAGAATTAATAGAAAAATAAAATTTAGTTCTAACTAGTCATAGCTAAAGACATTAACGATTTAAAACATTGTAAATTAAAGGGTGACACAAGAGTGTCAATTAACAATGGGTTTTTTTATCACTAGTAAGTAAAAACAGCAAAATAAAAAAGGGTTTCTAAGTAATGAGAGGGGATTCTTGGGATGTGACGGGAATACGGGTTAAGCTAGATTATTGGGTACATGGTTTCGATAGAAGATTCATAGAATAATTGTGACTAGGCTAGACTTTAAGGGGGATAAGCTCTCTCTCGAGCAACTTACCCTGTTTCAAATGCATTCCTCCCGGACACCCACTTGCCGCATGAAGACCAGCCTACGCCTTAACCCACTCACTCTCTTGAGCTGAGTGTGTGGACTTAGGACTAGGGTTCACTCTCTCGAGCTGAACCTCATGTCGACCCACTCACACTGGCCATCAATCTAGTGGTCTTAGTTTTACGACCTCACTCTCGAGTAAGTCGAAAACACATAAATAAACTTGTATTTGCAACTACAAATTCATTAAATTCATCCATAACCAATAAATGAAATCACATTTAAACTACGAATAGACTATCAGCAAGCAAGACCTAACAATTATCTTAACCCATATTCGCTAAATCACACCCCAAGAATTGGGTTTTTAGCGACACATGTATAAGAGATAGAAATTTTTACCAAATTGAGCTTGCATTCAACTGGGTATGAAGATTTAAGTCATGATACAGGCCAAAATTGAAGAATCCAAGTGACGTAAATCCAAATCTTGAATATGAAACTCTTTGGAACTTCAAGTCTTCAAAACCCTCTCAAACTTAGAGCAAAAATATCAAAAAGTACTATTCTATATGAAAATTATAATAATTGTTCGACCCTTAAAACTACAACTCTAACTAGTATTTATAGTTTTCACAGATTTGTGGTGCAGCGGATCATTCAGCGTCGTTAGTCGGAATCGCCGATCAACTCGGCGATTCGCCCTTTGGTGTAATTCATCTCCTTCTTGCACCAACCTTCAGCATCATCGTGCTCTGTGTCACTGGGCGACATGGTATTGCTTAGCTGAACTTCTCGGTGATGCGCCGACTGCTCCCTTTTTGCGTTGACTTGATCCTTTCCTTTAAGGTTCAGCACACTGGAACAAAATGCGAAGTAAGATCCTTGGGAGACTCGCCAAGTGGACTCGGCGATCTTCAGGCCTTCATTTCTTCGTTCTTTTTAGCTTTATCATTCCTTTTTGCGACGTTAGTCCATGCTTTCCTTCAAGTTTCAAATACCTAAAACTTAAGGGTTTTCATCAGATATTGAGATAAAATAAGCATTTGAGGACACAATTTCTATTAAAATATAGTCCTAAATGATTCCAATTTTTTAACTCATCACTCATGAACTATGTCCATCTATCTATGAAGCCTCTAATAATATGAGGGATGTCGGGACAAGACCCCGATCTTCTAACAACTGAAATAACTGAAACATAACAAAAGGAATCAACCAGAAGCAAGGAGGCTCACCAAACAACTCTGAAGCTCAACTGGATCAACAAAGCACTGGATGGTGATCTTGGTTACATGTATCTGCATCATTAAAGATGTAGGTCAAATGGCGTCCGTACATGGTATTTACGAGTATGTGAGGGGAAATCGAAACAAGACATAAACTTGAAATGGAACTAAAAGAAACACTTACCTCATCTCAACTCAGAGATACTCAACTCAAGGATACTCAACTCATTTCAATATAAAGCATTAGTAAAGAATGCATTATAAAGAAAGGCTTTTAAAATAGTAGATAACAACTTCATGTATTTAAAATTACAATATACTCAATATGTATGCAAGAATACAAAATAAACTCTGTTTGTATATGAAAATACAAAATAAACTTTGTGGGAGATTCTCTAACTGACAACCATCTATATGAGCTTTATGATGATACAACGTCTAGACTATGCTGCTAGAATTGTCCTATACTTTGCCGGGGTATAGAACCTACTACTAAGTGAATCCCCTAGTCTATGCTTAAAGGAATTAAGGAATCATCTAAAAAGTATCACCCTTTCTACCCAAGTTTGGTACATGGTTTATGAGGACTTTGAGTTATCTGAAGTCGTCCCCATATCGGTGCTCAATACCACTCCTAAAATATAACAAGCTCATATGTTTAAAACATAACTCTTTCTGTGGTTTGAGATTATTACTCAAAAATCTTTCTCTTAAAAGAGATGGTACTAAAACTGCTCATGAAAACTGTTTTGGAAATCGGTGTTTCCTCTCATCTTAAATGTGAAAACATTTACTCTTGGGAATACTTAGTTCCCATATATAAGTTTAAAGAAAATAAACTCAACTCTACTCTTCCTCAACTCTGTGCTCAAGTCATTTAAAACAAGTTTGAAAACAATTTGTAAAAGACTTCTTAAAATGACTCGAAGAACTCTCAAAACTTGACTCTTAACTCTACCTTGAATTTAAATTATAAATTAAAGGTTATGCTTCATGTTTGAGTGATTTATAGCTTTTTAGAAGTATTTTAGAGTGTTTAGAATCGAAGGGAAGTAAAGGGACCCTTTGAAAGAACTCAGACGAATTAAATGACGAAGAAAGGGTGGGGCAAGTGACCCAGGCGCACTAGTGGTACCAGACTACAGAGTGGAGGTTGGGGCATAGTGGCTGGCGCAGGGCGCCAGGTCCTTCCTACAGACACTCTTCTTCGGCGCAAAGGTGGGGCGGTGCGCCACTCCCTGCCCAAATTCATTCGATGATTTTTTACTCATTTTTTTACCCTAATTCACCTAGAATCGAATGGTTTCTTCCCCAGTCACTTAGATTCGAATACCCAACCAATGTACACAAGAATCTACTCGAAAATAACTTTTAAAATTCATATGATTATCTCAAGAACTAATCAAACCCATCTTAATTCAACAACTGAAACAATACTTCAAGAAACTAATCAAGAACTCAAACTCTTCAACTTCAAGAACGAAATTTTGCTGAAAATAACATGATTGGCATGTTGGTGAAAGAACCCAACACTATGAGAAATCACACACCTCTTAGGGATAAAACCCTTGGCGAAATCCGCCACAAAAACCTCAAGAACTTGATGAACGCTTGACTTTTCTCCTTTTCTCCTCTTTTTTAACTTCTCTCAAAACCCTAGTGTAAATTAGGATTTGTAAAGCTGAACCAATGCAGTTTACACACCTAAATATTACCAAAATTCATTTTAAGTTGATTGGGTAAGGAAAGACCAAAATACCCCTCTTAAATCTAGGTAACTTTTCTTAAATAGAAAGCACGACTTCAAACAGTCATATCTCCCTCATACGAGTTCAAAAATTCGCAAACTCGGTGGCGTTGGAAAGAGGATTCCAAGAACTTTCGTTTGTTATCTTTTGGGTCACCTAACCCATCCTTTAGTGAAAGTTATGGTCGTTTGAAGTTGACCCAAAACTCATAACCTAAGAATAACTTACAAAATTTCATATTTTTCTATTTCCAATTTAGTTCTTCCCCATTTTAGCTCTTTCAAATATCGAAGTGTTACAATAGCTCCCCCTTAGGAAAATTCGTCCTCGTATGAGATTACTCTTAGAAGAAATGAGGGTGGAAACATCAACACCAAACTCAAACACTCAATATGCAAAGTAACACAACATTTCAACTAAAATAAATGCCAAGAAAAGGGTTAGTACCTTAATTTGGAATTTCTCTGGACTCAAAGAGATGTGGGTATCTCTTCTTCATATCCTCCTCAACCTCCCAAGTAGCTTCCTCAACAAATTGATTCCTCCACAGAACCTTGACTGATGCTACCTCATTGGTGCTTAACTTGCGAACCTGACGATCTAGAATCTGAATGGGAATCTCCTCATAAGATAAGCTATCCTTAATACCAAGATCTTTAGTAGGTATGATAAGTGAAGGATCACCCAAACACTTCTTCAACATTGAAATATGAAATACCGGATGGACTACTAACTCTGATGGTAGCTCCAACTCATAAGCTATATTACCAATCCTCTTGGATATCCTGTAAGGCCCAATATATTGGGGACTAAGCTTTCCCTTCTTATCAAATCGCATAACACCCTTCATGGGTTAAACCTTCAAATATACTCAATCATCTACTTCAAACTGTAAGTCTCCTTTCCTAACATCTGCATAGGATTTTTGACGACTCCGCGCTGTTTTCAACCCTTCTTGAATAGTCTTCACTTTCACCATAGCTTGATGAACTAAGTATGGTCCTATCAATCCAGCTTCACCAACCTCAAGCCATCCAATATGAGATCTACATCTTCTCCCATAAAGAGCCTTATAAGGATCCATCTGGATGCTAGAATGATAACTATTATTGTAAACAAATTGTATGAGAGGTAGGTGATCATCCCAATTACCGTTGAAATCAATCACACAATCCTTCAACATATCTTCTAAAGTTTGAATAGTACGCTTTGCTTGAACATCAGTCTGACGATGAAAAACAGTACTCAAATTCACCTTCGAACCCAAACCTTTCTGGAGTGACTTCCAAAACTTTACAGTAAATTGCGCACCTCTATCTAAAATAATGGATACCAAAACTCCATGAAGTCTGACTATCTCTTGAATATATAACTTAGCATAGTCCTCTGCTGAAAAGGTTGTCTTTATAGATAAGAAATGGGCTGATTTAGTAATTCAATCTACAATCACCCAAATCGAATCATGTTGCCTGCGAGCCCACGCTAAACATGTAATGAAGTCCATATTGATCATCTCCAACTTCCATTCTAGAAGTTCTATGTTCTGAGCCATACCACCGGGCCTCTGGTGCTCTACCTTGACTTGTTGGCAATTCGGGAACTTAGCAACGAACTTTGCAATACCCTTCTTCATACTATTCCACCAATAGACTTCTCTCAAGTCACGATACATCTTTGTGGAACTCGGATGGATTGAATATCTGGAGCTATAAGCTTCCTCCATGATCCTCTCTTGAAGTTCATCCACTTTGGATAAACACAATCTACCTTGATACCTCAATACACCATTTCCCCCTTGTTCAAAAGCCATCACTTTCTGCTTATGTTATTTTCCTTTAATTCAAGCAAAATAGGTTCTTGGTCTTGTTTCTCTTTCACTTCAGACACTAATGGTGATTCTGCCTCATTCATCACCACTACTCCTCCTTCGTTGGAATCCATTAATAGGACTCCTAATTGTGCAAGTTTGTGCACATCTTTCACTAACTCTTTCTTGCCTTCCTCAACATGTGTGGTAATACCCATAGACAATCTGTTAAGGCATCATCAACAACATTAGCCTTACCTGGGTGATAGAGAATACTCATATCATAATCCTTGAGTAAATCTAACCACCTCCACTGTCTGAGATTAAGCTCCTTCTCACTAAACACATACTGAAGACTCTTGTAATCGGTGAACACAGACATGAACACTATAAATATAGTGACGCCATATTTTCTAAGCGAAAACTACATCAGCCAACTCTAAATCATGGGTTGGGTAATTTCTCTCATGAATCTTAAGCTGTTTGGAGGCATAAGCTATAACCTTGCAATTCTACTTCATTACACAACCTAGTCCAACTCTGGACGCATCACATTATACCACAAAACCTTGCGTACCTTTGGTTAAGATCAACACTAGGGAGTAGGCAACCTAGTTTTCAATTCCTGAAAGCTTTTCTCACAAGCTTCTGACCATTGAAACTTAACTATTTTCTGAGTCAACTTAGTCAATGGGGATAAAATAGATGAAAACCCCTCGACAAACATTCTATAATAACCAACTAATCCCAAGAAACTCCTAATATCAGTTGGAGATGTGGGTCTAGGACAGTTCTACACTGCCACAATCCTTTGAATATCAACTCGAATCCCTTCACCAGAAACAATGTGGCCTAAGAATGCCATAAATTCAAGCCAAAATTCACACTTGGAAAATTTAGCATACAACTCTCTATCCTTGAGAGTTTGAAGAACAACTATGAGATGACTAACATGATCTTCTTCATTCCTCTAATAGATTAGAATGCCATCAATGAATATGATAACAAACATATCTAGATAAGGCTTGAATACTCTGTTCATAAGATCCATGAATGTTGAAGGAGCATTAGTTAGGCCAAAGGACATAACCAGAAACTCATAATGACCATAACAGGGACTGAATACTGTCTTAGGGACGTCACTTTCTCTTACTCTCAACTAATGATAACAAAATCTGAGGTCTATCTTAGAAAAACAAGTGGCCCCTAAAGTTGATCGAAGAGATCATCGATTCTAGAAAGAGGATACGTATTCTTGATAGTAACCTTGTTCAATCAACTACTCTTTTAACTCATTTAACTCATCTGGAACCATTGTATATGGTGGAATAAGATAGGATGAGTATCCAGAAGAATATCTATACCGAAGTCTATTTCTCTCTTAGAAGGGTTCCGGGAAGATCAACTGGAAACTCACTCACTACTGGAACTGACTGAATAGGTGGTGTCTTAACACTAGAGTTATTAACTCGGACTAACTGATAAATTCTCCCCTTGGAAACTAACTTTCTTGCCTTAAGATATGAAATAAAATGACCCTTAGGCACTGTTGAACTGCTCTTTCATTCTAAAATAGGCTCATTAGGTAACTGGAACTTAACTACTCGAGTTCTACAATCAACTAAGGCATAACAAGAATGAAGCCAGTCCATACCTCAATTTGAATAACATCAAAATATACCATGTATAACTCAACCAAGTCAGCCATAGTGTCCTTGTGATTGACAAAAATGGTACAACCACGTTAAACTCTCTCAGCTAGAATAGACTCACCAATAGGTGTAGAAACACTGAAGGTCTCAAGAAGTTGCTCAAGAAGAATATCAAAATTCATGGCAATATAAGTAGTCACAAAAGATAGACTCAATCTAGTAAAACATAGACATCAAAAGAAAAAACTTTGATCATACCAGTGACAACACCTGGCGAATTCTCTTGCCCTTGTTGACTAGTGATAGCATACATACGGTTTGCTCCTTCGCCTCTCTCTGAAGTAGATCCTCTAGGTGCTGCTCTGTCTGGTGGAGCCACTGAAGAAGATTGGGTTCTATTGCCCCCATTACCACCGCCCTTCCTGTTCTTAGGGCACTCTTTCATGAACTGACCATTTCGACCACAGTTGAAGCAACTAGTGGAGCCATCACACAACACTCCTCAGTGGGTCCTACTACACTTAGCACATGCGTAAGCCCTATTTTATCCTTGTACCACACTACCTTGAGATTGTGCAGTTCTAGCTTTGAAATTCTGTAAGTTCTGATTCTTGAACTCACTTTTTTTCCCGCGTGCAGGTGCACTAGCAGATGATGAAGCATGTCCCTTTTGATTTTGTTTGAATGATGACCGGTTTGCATTAGTCTTTTGTTGTTCGGACTCATTTCCTGCACTCTTAGATTTCTTGTTCGGAACACTTCTCTATCTCCCAGCTTATCTTCCTCAACCTGATACACATGAATCATCAGCCTTGCTATGTCCATATCTCCTATTACCATAGCTGACTGGCCCTCCTTACTTGACAGGTGAGACAACCCAACAACAAACAGACTCATCATGCTCCTCATGTCACGAACCATCTTCGGGGCATAACGGGAAAGTTGGGTGAACTTAAGACTGTACTCATGTACGCTCATATATTCCTTCTTAAGAGTGAGGAATTCATTTACTTTTGACTCTCTTAGCTCAAGTGGAAAGAAATTCCCCATGAAGGCCTCCTCAAATACATCTCAACTCACAATTGGTGCACCCTCAGCTCTATTCTTCTTCCATTGGTCAAACAAGATTCTAGCGATACCCTTCAATTGGTATGTAGCTAGTTCCAGTCGCTCAACATCACCAACATGCATAATCTCAAAAACCTTCTATAGTTCCTCCACAAAGTTCTCTAGATCCCTAGTGACAATTTGTCGAGACAAGACCCCCGATCATCCCAAAAACTGAAATAACTGAAACATAACAAAAGGGATCCTCCATAAGCAAGTTGACTCACCAAACAACGCTGGAGCTCAACTAGATCAACGAAGCGCTATATACTAATCTTGGTTACCCGTATCTACATCATAAAAGATGCAGGTCAAATGGTGTCAGTACATGGAATGTACGAGCATGTGATGCAAAATCTAAGACTTAAGCTTGAACTGGAACTGAAAGAAACACTTACCTCGTCTCAACTCAACTTAGGGATGCTCAACTCATTTCAATATAAAGCATTAGTATAGAATGCATTATAAAGAAAGGCTTTTAAAACAGTAGATAACGACTTCATGTATTTAAAAAAAACAATATACTCAATATATATGCAGGAATACAAAATAAACTTTGTTTGTATATGAAAATACAAAATAAACTTTGTGGGAGATTTTTTAACCGACAACCATCACTATGAGCTATGTGATGATATAATGTCTAGCCCACGCTACCAGAACATTCCTATACTTTGCCGGGGTATAGAACCTACTACTAAGTGGATCCAATAGTATATGCTAAAAGGCATTTAGGAATCATCTAAAAAGTATTACCCTTTTTACCCACGTTGGCTACATGGTTTATACATACTTTCAGTTATCTGAACTCGTATCCATATCGATGATCAATACTACTCCCAAAATATAACTAGCTCATATGTTTAAGAACATAACTCTTTCTGTGGTTTGAGATTATTACTCAAAAATCTTTCTCTTAAACGAGATGGTACTAAATCTGCTCATGAAAACTCTTTGGGAAATCGATGTTCTCTCTCATCTTATATGTGAAACCATTTACTCTTGGGAATACTTAGTTCCCATATATCATTTTAAAGAAAATGAACGCAACTCTAATCTTCCGCAACTCTATGCTCAAGACATATAAAAAAAGTTTTAAAACAATTTGTAAAAGACTTCTTAAAATGACTCGAAGAACTCTCAAGACTTGACTCTTAGCTCTACCTTGAATTTTAATTATTGATTCAAGGTTATGGTTTATATTTGAATAGTTTATAATTGTTTAGAAGTAGTTTAGAGTGTTTAGAATCAAACCCGGGGGTGCCAGACCCCAACCTGCAGACACTCTTCTTGGGCTCAACGGTGGGGCGGCGTGCCACATCCTGCCCAGATTCATCCGACGATATTCTTACTCATTTTTTGACCCTTATTCACCTAGAATCGAATGGTTTCTTCTCGAAGCACTTAGATTCGAATACCCAACCAAAGTACACAAGAATCTACTCGAAAACAACTCTTAAACTTCCTATGATTATCTCAAGAACTCATCTAACCCATCCTAATTCAAGAACGGAAACAATACTTCAAGAAACTAATCAAGAACTCAAACTCTTAAACTTCAAGAACAAAATTTTGATGAAAATAACATGATTGACATGTGGGTGAATGAACCCAACACTATGAGAACTCATATACCTCTTAGGCATCAAGCCCTTGGCGAAATCCGCAACAAAAACCTCAAGAACTTGACGAACTCTAGACTTTCTCCTTTTCTCCTATTCTTGAACTTCTCTCAAAACCCTAGCGTAAATTAGAATTTGTAAAACTGAACCAATTCAGTTTAGACCCCTAAATGTTACCAAAATTCGTTATAAGTTGATTGGGTAAGGAAAAGGCCAAAATACCCCTCTTAAATCTGGGTAACTTTCTTCAAATAAATAGCTCAACTTCAAACAATCATATCTCCCTCATACAAGCTCAAAAA
Source organism: Solanum bukasovii (assembly GCA_029582585.1). Taxonomy (NCBI): domain Eukaryota; kingdom Viridiplantae; phylum Streptophyta; class Magnoliopsida; order Solanales; family Solanaceae; genus Solanum; species Solanum bukasovii. The sequence continues at coordinate 17,496 of JAJOOI010016174.1, forward strand.
TTAGCAAAATCAATGGCGTTGGAAAAAAGGTTGAAAGACCTTTCATTTGATATCTTATGGGTCACCTAATTCATCATGTACTGAAAGTTATGGTCATTTATAGTTGACCCAAAACTCATAACCTAAGCATAACTTGCAAAATTTCAGATTTTGTTATTTCCAATTTAGTTCTTTCTATTTTTAGCTCTTTCAAATACCGAGGTGTTACATTTAATCTCTAGTTTTGTGAGTAATATATGATTGGATCAATGGATTTAGGGATAATGATATTCACTTGGTTTAAATTAATTGTATACTCTCCATCTGAGTTAGTTCATGTTCTTAATTTATTGGAGTGAATATCTGATACCATATATGTAAGTTGCATGAGTTGTTATTTTTCTTCAAAATTTGTTGTTCAAGATGCATTAATATCTATATGTATGTTTTGATTTTAATATTTAATGCATAACTATGCTGATTTTTGGAAAATATTACTCAGATATTATAAATAAATTTTAGAATTTTGTTCTTTGTTCTTCATTCATGTATCTATTTCACAAATGATAATATGTGATAAGAATTACTGATTGAAAAATTATGAATTCTATTTTGGCCAAACAAAGTTTTAAACCAAATTGATCATAGATTTAGAATTCAAAAAAATGGACTCTGATTGGTCTGAAATTTGGTAGATTAATAAGAATGACCTAGTAAGAAATATTTTTTTAATCATTATATGAGTTTTTGGTCATATTTGTTTATAGGGGTCCCTCCCTAGATTATCAAGACTAAATAGTAGTGAAGTATTAGTTTCATCTGTTGGCTTAGACCTTCCTCCATACCAGATGAAATTTATACAAGTCAATGTGTATTTAATTGCTAGTTTTGATAATGCGTATTAACTCTCCTAAACTGAGTAATATATGATTGTATCAATGTAACTAGGGCAATTTTCACTTGACTTAAACTAACAGTAGACTCTCCATCTGAGTTAGATCTGTATAAATTTATGGAGTAAATATCGGTCATTGTACATGTGTATTGTATGAGTTGTTCTCCAATCCCATCGATTGACTATTCGGGATGCATGGATATGTATGTATAAATGAGCCCTAAATTTTGTTATTTAGGATTATTCGACATATTTGATCTATTTAATGTATTATATCTCACATTCTTAATAGACTTTACGGACTCACTTAGTACTACTCAAGTATTTCGTTCGATATATAAAAGATATTAATTTAAAAGAATGCATTGTATATGTTCATGTTAGAAGAAATTACTTTCGGTTTCTAGCTAAATAAGAAATGGATACTTAATGTATTTTTTTTGTAACTCTTCTTTAATTGGGTTTGATAAATATGTTCTCTCTTATGGTATATTGATGTATGAATTATTTATTAGTATTATCTCTCATGAATTGAATTGTATTAATAATTGGTTTCATAAGAAAAAATATGTTTTAAACTGAATGAAACTTATTTGTACAGTAGCGTCTATGTCATTAATTCTGGATAGAACTTTAAGGTTGGTTAAAGAATGGACATAACGATTCATTGAAAGTGAATTCAGTACCAACATGTGAGTCATGTTTAGAAAGAAAAATGACTAAGAAACCTTTCCTTTTAAAAAAGAAAATAAAGGTAGTGATAAGTTAGAAGTAATCTATTATGATTTGTGCGGTAAATGATCATTCAGGCAAGAGGTGAATTTGAGTATTTTGAGAATTTCACAAAGTTACTAATGATATAAATATATATTTTTGATGTTTTGTAAGTTTGAATGTCTTGATAAACTCAAAGGATTTTAAGACAAATGAAAATAGTATCATGTAAAATATATAAAGTCCCTGCAATCTTATTGTAGTGTGTATAGCTGATGAGTCACTTATCTGATAGAATAATTGCATTTCAATTGTCTACACCAGACACTCTTTAATAGATTGGTGTAAAAGAGGAAGAAATGGACTCTTATGCAGATGATAATATTAATGATTGCCTTATTTATTGTTGTTTTGATTCTTTTGGGATATGTTCTAAGAACTACATATCACATAATTCAATTCCTTTCAAATCAGGATTAAAATGTGTGTGTTGATTGGACATCCAAAAAGAATGAAAGAAGGTTTGTTTTATTGTCCTAAATAAAATAAGGGAATTGTTAAGACAACTGTCAAATTTCTAGAAAAGGACTATTTAGTAATCGATGTTCCTAGAAGTAAACTAGTTTTACAAGAATTGAACAACGAAATAACAAATGAGTCAATTGTAAATTCAGATGCTAAAAAAAATATAATTGGTATGTCAGAGTTGACGTTCCATTGCATTTAAGTAGTGGGAGAAACGTTATAAGACATAAGAAAACTACTACCTCAAGTAGTGAGAGTGATGTTGGGCAAATTAAAGAACACCACATGAAAAAAGTTGTTAATATTTCAATACCGAGAGGTTTTGAAGAAAATATGATGACTCAAGAACATGAAAGTGTGACTATTGTAGTAGTACTTAGTCGTAGTGGAACAATCATAACGAAGATTGATTAATTTTGTATGTTTAAGAGGACTTTCATGATAGAACTCCTGAAGTAAACTTTGAAGGGTTTCATCATAGGGCCTCTGAAGATCTAATTCAAGATCGATAAGTTACGATGAAGCACTACTAGACGAAGTTGCATAAGAAAACAACTTGGTAAGATTATTTTGATAAGTAATATAATAGAAATATCTATTAAAGTTGTAAATGCATTGTTAACAACCTAAGTGGGAGATTGTTAGGGTATCTACTATTAATCATCTGTTTAGAAATAGTATTCTAATAATTTGCAAGTTTAAATATCTTAGTGAGAGATTGTTAGGGTGTATACTATTAAGCATACATTTAGATATAGTACATTATAACAATCGTGATGGTTAAAAGTCTTAGTGGGAGATTGTTGAGATATATACTATTAACCATATGTTTAGATATAATATTTATTGTAGAATAATTATTTATTAATTTTTAATAGATCATATATTCGTTTATGGTGTCTATTTACTTATATAGTAGATGATTTAGTGTATGGAGTTTTAGATTATACACAGAGGATTAATTCATCGTTTCTTATAAGTATAAAGTTATTTTATTCACAATCTAAGATGGGAAGTGGACATTCCATCAGTACGATTGTAGCACAAGAATCTATGTAATTTATCTTAATTATGAGAATGGTATAGTTCCAACTTCTTGTGCTAGTGCATTTTGTATGTATTGAATGAGAACAAGTAGAGTTAGTTGTTTTGGACTGGCTGACAAAAGTATATTCTCTAAACTATTAAATGTACTTTTATTCTTAATCATGATATAACTATTATAATCTGTATAAGTTAATTACCATTTTTATTTATTAAAAAGTGAGATTCTAAGATGATTCAATATACCTGGTAGATTGGATGATGATAATATATATTGGTGAAATAATAAGTTAGTTGACGGAATCCATGTCTCGATATAGAGATTGATGATATGCCTTTTTGAGAAGCATATAAGTTTTCATCGTGTCAAACCTTGCAAGTGGATTTATGAATCCGACACATGAAATACGCTAAGCAGTGCTCTAAAGGAAATTGATCATTGAATTAAATTCGTCAGTAATTTAATTTATCGATTAATATTTATAATCTTAACATGGGAAATTACATATGTGTTTAATGGGGAATTTCAAAACATAAATAGAAGAGCGCAATTACGAATTTCTAGAAGAATGATTTGTAATTTATTATTGTAAGAATAATTCAAATTAATTATTTGTAATTATTTCCATAATAGGAAGCCTCAACATTTAATTTTGTAGTCCCTGCCGTCCCCATATTTAACTAGAAATCTATTCTAAAGGGAAAAGTAAGAAGTATGTGTCTTTCTCTATTTTAAGGAAAGGGAGAAGTATGTATCTTTCTCTATTCTAAGGAAAGGAAGATGTACATGTCTTTTTCTATTCTAACGAAATACATGGTGTTCCCTCTTCCCCTTTGACTAGGAAGAAATCTCTATAAATAGGGATTCTTCTAACCTTTTAAAGGAATAAGTTTTCTGTATGATACTTGCCCACGCAGGTATCGGAAGTGAACTTGGGATCACTGTAGAAGACTGTAGAATTGCCGTCCATTTTGTGGACTAGCTTGTGGATTTGCTTGAAGGTTCTAGCTTGTGGATTCGCTTGAAGGTATCTGTTCATGCTTCAAAAGGTAATTCTTGAATTAAATTTCAGAAAGTTTATGTGATCTAGAATGATTCTATATGTTCTAGCAGAAACTATGTGTTGTCCATTATTCATGTAAGCAATATGATTCTGGTATACTTCCGTTGTGCATATAGTTTTTCAATAGGTTCCCTCCATATAGCTTGATAATATAAAACACTGAAAGTAACAAATAAAAATAATAGTGCTATCCATTATCCTTATATATGAACTTGTTTTTTATTTTCCTTACCTTGAAGTTCACAAATTGGTGTTTATCCATAAGGCTCAATCCTTTGGCTTGCTCGAGCAATATATGTATATTCTAATACCATTTAACCTCATATATGCCAGAGAAAATTTAGTGAGGGTATCCGCTATCCTATTAGACTCCATGTAGCAGTGTAAAATATTGAACTCTTCAAAACAAGTTGCCAAGGTCGAGATATCCTCCACTTCATTCATCAGGTTCCAAGGAAGCTTCATCTATCCCATCTTTCTAGTTTTCAACCAATAACGAATCTACTTCCGTAATGATCTTCGAAAATCCTTGCATTTTGTACCACTCTAAAAAAATTTGGAGGGCTTTTGTCTCAGAATATTTGTCGCTTCGTCGACCAAATTTGAAGTTTCAAACGATACCTCCACGTTCACTATGCCGGGGTTTCATCTTGAACAACCATCAGTATTTAGTTTGATAATCCTTTCTTGTGGTAGCTCTCAGGAAGTTTTAATGATCTTAAGCTTAGGTTTGGCATAACCACACTTTACTGTTAGCACTTGCAAAAGAGTTGGACTTTTCGAAAGATCTTGCATAGCCAATAATCGTAGACTTCCCTACAAGTTGTTCTTGTATGGATATGGAATCCACTTTGTATATTTCGATGAGTGAAACCACTTTATCCATTGCTGCTTGGATATCATCTCTCTAATATTTCAATTGAGGACTTTAATGATTGATAATTCTCTCCTTTTGACCTCTTTGGGTTCTCCTTTTGAGATCTTTGGTTTAGTTGCTAGACTTGCCTTTGAAACTTCTTGGTGAAATTTTTTCTTCTTCACTTATTCTTTCTACTTCCCCATGCATGTTTTGATTCCGCCTATCCCTTTGACCAAAAGACTGGATTAGAGTGTCTGCTATTGTATCTAAGATTGCATTAGACATATTAGACTCACTCACATCATCCTCATCATCTTGTTCAGGTGCTGCATTCTTAGTGTACATACTCAAGTGTTTAGGAATAATATTTCCACTATCTACTGAATCAGGTTCCTCTTGGGAATGAATTTCTTTTTTTTTTCTGCATATAGTTCTATTACTCGATTAAATTTTAAATGTTTTTCATGTCCACCATATGTTTGGATATAGGTATGCTACATGCCTTTTGAGATTTGGACCTGACACTCTGAGTATGACTATTAGATTGTAACGGGGATCCATCCTTATTATTTTAATGTAAAAGAATTGGTTTGGTCCTTGTGGAATCAAACTCAATGGAAGATGAATTAATATTAAGATTTGATAGGAAGAATATTAGTACAAAATCAAAGGTCAAAATAGTATCTTGGTAGGTGAAATTTAGGTAAACCATAAAATGGTTTAACATGTTTAACCTTGCCATTTTTGACACTTAATGATGTCATGGATTACATCAATAGGAAGAATTGACTCCTATAAATAGGTAGCTCTTAATTCATTTTCATGACATCCTTTCACTTGTCGTCTCAGCTTCTAAGGCATTTGATGTTCTTCTATTATAGTATTTCACTTGTATTCTTTATAGGGTGAAATAACTATTGGTGCAGTTGTTTTTTGGTGGATGTAGGATCATTTTTATCCGAACCACGTTAAATATTGTTGTTCTTTAATTTCATGTTTCCGCTAACAATTGGTATCAGAGACAAGGTTCTGTCAGAGTATACTCTGTGGTTACAACACAGTTTGAACTTTCAGATCATAAAAGAATTACTTTGGTTTTTTGTAGTTCCAAATACGTTGTAGTAGAACAGGCAGAACAAGTAACAATGAGTTCCATGAAGTTTGGAATTAATAAATTTAGTGGACGCAACAACTTCAATATCTGGAAGATCCAGATGATGGCATTACTGTGGAGGGAAGGTTCAATCCATGCTATTGACGGAAAGTACCCCGATAAGATATCAAATTCTGACAAAGAAAATATTAAAGGAGATGCATTGAGTTTAATCCAACTGTCCCTTGCACCTAACGTACTTTGTGAAGTGAGTACAAGTACCGAGGAGACGGCCAAAGAGTTATGGAAAAGGCTGGAAGGGCTTTACCAGGATCGGTCAGTAACAAAAAGGATGTTTTTAAAAGGATGTTTAAGATGGATTTTGGTACTTTGTTGTAGGACCATCTGGATGCTTTCAATAAACTTGTGATTGACTTACAAACTATTGGAATTAAAAAGGATGAGGAGACGCTTGCATGCGCTTTGCTATTTTCATTGACTTCAAAATAACGTGATATTGAGAATTCAATGATGTATTGAAAACAACCTATCATTCTTGAGCAAGTGCAGCAAACACATAACTCTTGCGATGTGTGGATGTATTTTAAAGGAGACAAAGGTGACGAAGCTAGTGGGCTCTTTGTGAGAGGTCGTACTAGCCAACAGGGAAGGAGCAAATCAAAGTAGAGATCAAAGTCTTGTGTGAATAAGAAGAATGCGGAATGTTGGGACTGTCACAAGAAGGGGCACTTTGAACGAGATTGCCCTATGTGAAAGTCCAAAGAAAAGCTGAGTGCACCCATTGTTGAGCAAGTACATGTTTCTGATGATGATTATGTACTAACAACATCATGCAATAGTGGATTCTATGACAACGAATGGGTGTTAGACTCTGGTTCTACTCTACATATGACATTTCAAAGAGATTGGTTCAACAACTATGAAACAAGTAGAGAAACCATATTAATGGGCAATAATGCAACTTGTAAATTAGTTAGCATTGGTTCAATACGTGTTCGTTGCCATGATGGCACCGTGAGGACTATTACAGAAGTCTGTCATGTTCCTGACCTGAAGAAAAACTTGATCTCCCTGGGTACTTTGGACAAACAAGGCTACAAGTATATGAGTGAAGGAGGAACTATGAAGGTGACTAAAGGGTCTTTAGTCATGTTGAAGGCCAAGCTGGAGGATGGTCTCTACACACTTGTGGGAAGCACCATTATTGGCTCTGTAAATGCATCTACAGTGCAATTATCTAATGATGACAAGGTAAAATTATGGCACATGAGACTAGGCCATATAAGCGCACGAGGATTGGAGATGTTGAGCAACCTTAACCTTTTGAATGGTGAGAAGATCAGCACACTTGAATTATGTGAGCAATGCATCTTAGGGAAGTAGAAAAAGTTCCGCTTCAATACTATCAAGCACAAGACGGGAGGGGTGCTAGATTACATCCATTCAGATTTATGGGGTCCCTCAAAGCTTGCATCAAAGGGAGGAAAGAGGTATCTTCTCACATTCATTGATGATTTTTCACGAAAGGTTTGGGTGCGTTTATTGAAGGAAAAACGTGATGCTCTTGAAGCATTTAAAGAGTGGAAGATTTTGATTGAAAATCAAATGGAGAAAAAAATATAATCAAGTATCTTTGCAAAGACAATGGCTTGGAATTTAGCAGTAAAGAGTTCAATGATTTTTGCAAAGTTCATGGGATCGCAAGACATAAGACGATCAGGCACACACCATAGCAGAATGGAGTTGCCGAGAGAATGAACATAGCTCTTCTTGAGAAGGCTCGTTGTATGCTCTTACAAGCCAAGATGTCCAAAGTATTTTGGGCTGAAGCAGTTCATACTGCTTCTCATATTGTCAATCGATCTCCAACATCAACGATTGAATTTAAGACTCCAAATGAGGTCTGGTCAGGTGAACCCTCTAACTATTCATACTGGCGAAGATTTGGGTGTCCAGCTTATTATCATGTTAACGAAGGAAACTTGAACCAAGGGCTAAGAAGGTCATATTCATAGGGTATGTAGATGGAGTAACAGGGTACAAACTATGTTGTTTGTCTTTACTCAAATTTGTAGTTAGTACAGATGTTACCTTTGATGAATCCTCTATACTTCATCCTCGTAAAGTTTCTCTGTAGTTATCAACAAAAGAGAACAACGAGCAAGTGGAGCTAGCAGTGGATCTTACCAAGGAAAAGGATCAAGAGACTCAAGTTGATGAGTCAAAATATGTAGATCTTGAAGAACTTGCTTTCAATGAACCATACACAATTGCCAATGAAAGGGACAAAAGGCAATTACGGAAACCAAAACTTCTTATAGAAGAAGATATTAAGGATCTCGAGCCCTCCTCGTATGTTGAAGCAACTTCTTGAAAAGATGATGCACAATGATAGTTAGCCATGATGGAAGAGATGGAGTCTCTTCACAAAAATGAGACATGGGTTTTAGTTAAAAGGCCACAGTGGAAGAGGACAGTTGGATGCAAATGGGTCTACAAAAAGAAATAGGGTATTCAAGAAGTGAAAAATGCTAGGTTCACGGTGATATTGGTTGCAAAGGGTTTCAGCCAGAAGGAGGGAATTGACTACAATGAGATCTTCTCTCCAGTCGTGAAACATAGCTCAATTCGCGTGCTACAAGCATTGGTTACACAATTTGATTTAGAGCTTCAACAACTTGATGTCAAAACTGCTTTCTTACATGGTGATCTAGAAGAGACAATCTGTATGGATCAGCATGAAGGTTCCTAGATGAAGCAAAAGAAGATCATGTATGCTAACTGAAGAATTCTTTGTATGGTTTGAAGCAATCCCCTAGACAGTGGTATACAAGGTTTGATGCATTCATGACTACGCATGGATTCTCGAGGAGTGCATTTGATAGTTGTGTATGTGACAAGAAGATATCTGGTAACTCTATGATTTATCTATTATTGTATGTTGATGATATGCTTATTGCAGCTAACAACATCATAGAGATAAATATTTTGAAGAAACTGTTGAGCAAGGAATTTAGCATGAAGGATTTGGTAGTTGCAAAGAAAATCCTTGGAATGGAGATTTCAAGAGAAGACGGTGTTGTACATCTTTCTCAAAAGGGGTACATCGAAAAAGTTCTTGAGAGATTCAATATGCATATGAGCAAGCCTGTAAGTATACTGTTAACTTCTCATTTCAAGCTTTCAGAGTTACAAATGCCCCAGTGTATGGATGAGGTGGAACATATGTCAAAGGTTCCTTATGCAAGCAGAAATGACAACGTTATGTATGTTATGGTGTGCACACGTCCATGGCCTAACCTTCCGGAAAAGTGAAGGTATTTCAATTCTGGGTTATTTAGATTCTGACTATGCAGGGTATCTTGAGAGAAGAAGGTCCATAACTGGATAACTCTTTACTCTCGTTGGTAGTGTTGTTAGTTGGAAATCGACCTTACAGTCGATTGTCACTTTGTCTACAACAGAGGCAGAATATATGGCAGCAACAGAGGCAGTGAAAGAAGCTATCTAGTTGAAAGGTTTGGTTGCAAAATTGTGTTTGGTTCAGCTGGAATCAATTCTAAGATGTGATAGTCAAAGTGCTATTCATTTGATAAAAAAATCAAAGATTTCATGAGCGCACCAAACACATTGTTGTCAGATTTCATTTTATTCGAGATGTCATTGAAGAGGGAGCTATCAAGGTTGAGAAGGTTATCACAGACGATAACACCGCATACATGTTGACCAAGATAGTCCCGCTTGCCAAGTGTGCACACTGCAAGGACTTGGCGGGAGTATGCATCAATTGATGTAACTCAGAGAGAACAACTTCTAGGTGGAGCTAGTATGTTTAACAAAGGTTTGATTCTTCTTGTTTCTTACAACGGGATTGCCCAGCAAGCTTAGAAGTTTTTGGTCGGAGTTGTTTATATGCATGCTCGGAACGCAAACCAAGGTGGAGATTGAAAGAGTTGGTTTGGTCCTTGTGGAATCAAACTCAATGGAAGATGAATTAATATGATGATTTGGTAGGAAGATAATTAGTACAAAATAAAAGGTCAAAATAGTATCTTGGTAGGTGAAATTTAGGTAAACCATAAAATGGTTTCACATGTTTAACCTTGACATTTTTGACACATAATGATGTCATGGATGACATCAATAGGAAGAATTGATTCCTATAAAAAGGTAGCTATTAATTCATTTTCATGACATCCTCTCACATTCCTTCTCACCTTCAAAGGCATTTGATGTTCTCTCTTGTAGTATTTTATTTGTACTCTTTGTAGAGTGAAATAAATATTGATGTAGTTGTTCTTTGGTGGACATAGGATCATTTTGATCCGAACCACATTAAATATTGTTGTTCTTCCTTGTTCTTTAATTTACCGTTTCCGCTAAGATAATGAATATGAACAATGTAAGAAATAGCATCTTTGTCTTTGGCCTCGGTACAGGCTAGGGTCTGATTTTCTGCTGATTTTTAACCCTCTATTTTCTGTATTCCCTCTTCCTTCTCTAGATTTAGGTGACAAATACCACTAATAATTTTTTCCTCTTTGTGCATCATTTGAAGATTATTAGGGATTCATAGATTTGCATTTGATTACTTTTCATTGTTTCCTTCTCTATTCTAATGCTTCAGTCCTCCTTGTCCTCACATATATTATTTTCAGGACTGGTAGACTTATCATTAGTTTTATATTTTCCATTTTTTTTTGCTACTCGAGATCTAATTTTTTCTAGCTGGCACTTGTTCTTGGGAAATAACATTTTTCTCCTTTCTTTGTTCAGTTCGTGTCACTTCCTCACAAACTTGTTTGGCGCATTTCCCTTTGTTTTGAGGGGTTCTCCATTGATTGCGGCTGGATTACCTGCCCTAAGGCTGGCAAACGGACAGGAGCGGATCAACAGGACCGGTTTTACCGGAATCGGTCCTCGTTACCGGATTTCGTTATCGGAACCGGGTCTTATCAGAACCGATTTTATCGGAAATATCCAAAGGTTCCGTCCGGTCCCTTAGTTACCGGATTGGAATCGGTTTGGACCGGACCGAAACCGGTTCTTACCGGATCATTGTGTACCGGTAATTTTTTTTATTTTTTAATTAACTTTAATTATTATATTATATTATATTATTAATTAATAAAATTATATGATTAAAAAACTGCAATTTAAAACTTTAAACTTTAAAGTTACTTTAAAGTTTCAATTGAATTTAAGTTTAAACTTTAAACTTTAAAGTTTAAAATTGACTTTAAATTTTAAAGTTTATATTGAATTTAAAATTGACTTTAAAGTTTAAAATTTATATTGAATTTAAAGTTTAAACCTTAAAATTCAATTTTATATTAAAGTTTAAACTAATATTAAAATAGTTGAAAATTAAATTTCTAAAATGATTTGGATTAAATATAAGAGACTATTTTAAAAGAAAATCAAGGCGAATAGCCGTATATTTATTCAAATAAATAAATTGTACAATACAAATATTAGAAAGAGACAAAGAGTACATAATCTAGGTATTGAATATTAATTATTGTACTAA
>JAJOOI010016175.1:0-29448 GCA_029582585.1 Solanum bukasovii
GATGTTTGGCTTAGTTATTACTTCGCACCAATCAACACTAGCCTATTAGATAGTATCACACTAAATCTATGTTGATAATTCTTTTCTTGTTGATTACCTCCTTGGTCCGGCAAGTAGCAACAAGGCGAGTTCTAACGTTTGCAACCGCTAAAGAGACTTCTAAACGAAAGAATTATCAATGTATGCACCACACTATTCAAGAATTGCTTATTTACTATTCATACTTTGTTAATTACTTATGGTTCCCACAACCCTAGCTGTGGAGTTTAGTTACCCATAATCATATAAACACAATTCATTATTTTAGATGAAAGAATTATGAACTTACGTAAGAAGAATAATAAACCCAGAAATCCAACTTGAATTTCAACACAAAAATCTTCAAAACGAACTTAGGAAATTTAAAAATTGCTAAAGTTCCGAGCTAATCTCCCAAAGCAAGAACTAGAATAGAACAATAATGTCCAATCCCCAAAAATGAGGTTTACATGCCCTATTTATAGAAAACAAGTCCTAAATTAAAAGGGAAACAAAATAAGGAAAGTTTATTACAAGCACGCGTCTTCATTCCAGGAGACTGACTCACGGACCGTCAATGGTTCTACGGTCCGTGAGTCCCTTCCGTCAGCCAGGACTTGGAAAATATTTCAACTTCCAAAAATCAGCTTCTCTGAAGCAAACGACGGAACTGCAGTACGGACCGTATATCGATCTACGATCTGTCAATCCCCTTCTGTAGCTCCACACTTAGAATCTTCAAAAATCAGGTACTGGAAACCTCGCAGTATTAATCTATGGATCAACAGGACGGTCCGTAGATCAATCTACGGACCGTCAATGGTCACCATGGTTCCACACTTGGTCAGATTTCCCCGATTTGCCTTCCATGCCTTGACTTCTGATCCACGACCACCATCTACGGAGCGTCAATGGACCTACGGTCCGTAGATCACCTCCGTAGATGCCCTTTTCTGCATTTCGTTCAGCTGTCTCTTTATTTCCGCGCCTAAACATCTTTCTTGCCAAATATGATGAAAACCCATACAAAATGGCCCTAGACACACACAACTTGTAAGTGAAATGTATTAGAAATACCGTGAACTCACGGTATATCAGTCTTCATGCGGCAAGTGGGTGTCCAAGAGGATCCCGTTTGAAACGGGGTAAGTTGCTCGATAGGGAACTTATTTCCATCTAAAGCTTAGCCTAGTCACTATTATCTTGTAAATTTCCTTTCGAAAGCATGTACCCAAGGATTTATCTCAACTTGTATTGCGATCACACCTCAAGAACTTTCTCCCATACTTGAATTTTCTCTTTATTTTTGTTGTTTTAGCTATACTTGTGACAAACCCCCATTGATATTTGACACTTCGGTGTCACCCACTTGAATTTACTTTCTTTTTATTCGATAATTTCTCAAACTACAGCTAATAAGAACAAAATTCTAGCCTAACTACAATTTTCACTACCACTCCCTTGGGACACGACCCCAACCCTTGGTTGGGTTACTATATTATCGACGATCGTAGACACTCGTACGGTAGGTTACTGTCGTTGGTCACGATAAGCATCAAAGATTATGGGTGATGGGATAAAAGGGTCAAAGTTGTTCAAGTTTCTTCCAAGAAAATGATAGGCTCAAAAGGTGCCAAGCAAGGTTCACACATCTTACAAGGGTGGCCACAAAAGATGTATATTGTCAAATTGGTTCACTCTTCAAAATTACCGCCTAAGATCATTCCAATTGCTTGCTTCACTTCAATTAATCGGACCAACGGGGCAAATTCTAGATGTCTTAAAATACAATGTTCAAGATGACCTCACCACACAAGGCATTAATACAATAATAATATAAGACTCCACACTTTCTAGCTAGCATGCAATGTTCATCAAAAGAGACTTCATTGACAATCGGCTAGTCACAACAAGATGCTCAAAGTTCACATATTTCCTATGTGACTTCGTTTACCTCATTGTAGCCGCACATCCATTTTGTTCAATGAAGATCACTATTCAAGTCATCGGTATTGACCAGAACCGACACTCGAATTTTTACAAGAACACCCACAATCACACACACAAGAGGTGGCAAAAATTAATTTTAAAATTGTTTCAAAACCGCTTTCACATCAAAACAATGGGCCACAAGCTAAGAACATCCGCAATATCACAACCAATATATCTATAACACAATAGGCTCAATATTCACAAAACCATCATCAAAATAGAACCAATATTCACAAATTAGTCACAAGAGGTAGGTATGGAAATACCTCACCCCACCTAACAAAATATGCAGCTGTCCTCAAATGCAACTAAAACAAAAACAGTATTTAAAGTAACAGAGAGGGAGGGGAAAGGTCATCCTGCCAGGCTAAGCATGGGTGAAGTCTGCATGTCCGTCACTCTATCTGTCTGGGCATCAATGCCTGGGGTATCAAACATCTTGGCTCCACTAGAGCCCGCTAAGGAAACATCCCTCAAAGAGGCCTGAACAAATGAATCTATCATGGCACCCTCAAGGGCTGCCAAATTATCAAAGACAACATCCTCATGAACACCAAGCTGCTCCTCCTTAGTCTCAGCCTTAGACTCAGAAGCAACAACATCAGCTCTAACCTCATCTCTGGTGGTAGCCGAAGGCACCTCAGAACAAGCTAGAATATCTATGCTCGAGTCATTTGGGATTTCCACTATCCCAAATAGCAAAGTAAAAATCTGTTGACTTCAGATGGTCCACATCCTTCCTCAGCTTAGAAACATCGGCCTTCAAAGCCATCACCTCCTCATTAACACCTTATCATTTCTCACATACCTCTACTCTCCCCGTAAGGCCATCAATCGAAGCCCTGAGAGGTGTCAATGCAGCAATAATGTCTCTCTCGATCATCCCAGGAATAACAACCACTAACCGGGAAGCACGCGCATCGGGAGATTGGGCCAAATTCCCCATCTTATACAATATTGCCTAAGTTATCGGAGGCCTAGAAGCAGAAGCAGAAGCAACTTCAGATCTAGGGGACGGGGGAGCAGCAATAGTACTAGGAGCATCGAAAGGAGTGGAGCTAGAAGTACCAAGAGCATCGCGGGTATCATATCAATCTCAAGCTCCGGGGATGTATCCACCGATGCTGCTCTCCTCCTATCAGCCTCGTCCCTCATGTACTCAACGTCTACACGCCAGATGTCGGTAGAAGAGATGGGTGTAATCTCAACATCCCTCTTCTCATCTCATGGAACTCTGGCCCGTCGGCATAACTTTGTGATCAGTACCGCGAATGGGAGGGACGTCTAGCACTGCTTGGCCTTCATGGCCATATCCTGCTCAATGATCAAGCCCAAATTAAGCCACTTCCTAGCAATGATACTCCAAAGGTAGGCTGCCTTTGGGTGGCGGATTATAGACTCATTTTGAGATGGCATGATCGAGCTGCTAATAAATCCAAACCAATACCTAGCTGCCTCATTAATATCCTTCTTTTCTATCGGCGCTCCAGCCTCAATCCACCTCGGGGTAATGTCAGAAAGAAGAGGGGCCGGCCAACCTTTGAGGTCATCCAGAGTCTTTGTCGTGATCATACTATGGTATTCATGCATGAAGTTGGTATCCCGCTCAAACACAACATTTATATCATCACTACTGCATTTAACCATCCTTCCTCGGCCCATCACAAAGTCCACTGACTTGAAGGCACTAGCCTTCTTCTTCCCTTGAGGTACCAAATCACCGCAAGCAGAGTAGAAATCCCGGACCCAGGTAGGAATGTATGGGTCATGGGGCTTGGTGAAGACCTCGAATCTATAGAACTTGAGGGTGTCCCACACTACTAGATACCTATCCACTACACCATCTTTGGACAATCTCTTCTCCTCTAAGATGGTCCTCAATCGCTCGTCCTTTAACCAGTTGAGTGACCGGGGAGGAGGACCCTATCCTGGTGGCGCTGGGACCACTGTCTTCTCTGGAGCTGGAGGAGGAGGAGGAATCTAATCTACCGAAATCCTAGACGGATCATGTGTCGCCTTGGAGCGAAGTTCTGCTCTCTGGTTTGGCAAAAACTAATCATCCTCAGGCTTAGAGAAAGAAGCCTGACAACCATAGGATTCCCCCTTACTGCCGGAGTTGTACTCTAGTGTCTGAGCCATGGGCACCTTTCCCTTTCCTTTGCCTCCGTTTGAAGGTAGCTTTGTAGCCTTAGTCTTGGAAGCGGTTGCTCCCTCATTTATAACAACTCCTCGTGCCGACTTTCGGGGTGGGATGTCACTACCATTCATATTGGTTCTAGTCATTCCTGCAAGCAACATAGAAAAATGTTAGAAAAAGTTCCAGAAAAAGTGCAGAAAATAAGATGTAGGAAGACTCATCGAGCCATTCGGCGAGTCGCCGAATCACTTTTCTGAGCCACATCAGGCTCGGCGAAAGTACCAACACAAAAATTTCACAAATTCAAATCTGGTCGGGATGTCCAAGGCCATTTGTCTGATCGTCGGCACCATTCGGTGAGCCAAAGGTAGCTCGCCAAAAGTTACAGTGCATTTTAAGGATTAAGGGCGCAGAAGGGCGATCAAGAAGGACTTTCGATGAGCCGCTGATATACCGTGAGTTTAAAGTATTTTTAATACATTTCACTTAAGAGTTGTGTGTGTCTAGGGCCATTTTGTATTAGTATTAATCTGTTTTTATCATGTTTTCAGGTAATAAGTTCAGATGCGAAAGTTGAGAGACATAGCTGAGGAATGTACAGAAAAGCCCATCTACGGATGTGATTCACAGACCCTAGGTCCATTCACGTTCCGTAGATGATGATCGTACATGGACTAGCAAGGCATGGAGGAAGATCAGGGAATTCTTGACCAAGTGTGGAACCACGGTTGCAATCGACGGACCGTAGATTGATCTACTAACCGTACTACTAATCCGTCAAATGATTCAGAGAGGGGTTCCAGTACCTGATTTTGAAGATTCTAAGTATAGAGCTACGGAGGAGGATCCATGGACCGTAGATCAATCCACGGTCCGTACTGGTGATTTGTCGTTTGGTTCAGAGATTTGAAGATTTTGAAGTTATAAATTTGCCTAAGTCCTGAGTCACGGAAGGGACCTACGGACGGTAGATCAATCCAAGGTCCGTAGGTAAGTATCGTCGATCGAAACCACGCCCTGAAACATTATTTCCTTATTTCATTTCCGTTTTAGTTAGGACTTACTTTTCTATATATAGGGCAAGTAAACCTCATTTTTGGGGGTTAGACTTTATTACTTTTATTCTAGCTGTTGACTTTGGAGATTAATTTCCAACTTCAGCAATTTTTAATTTTCTAAGTTCGTTTTGAAGATTTTGGTTTGGCAATTCAAGTTGAAATTCTGGGTTTATCATTCTCATTATGTAAGTTCATGATTTCTTCATATAAAAATATGAATTGTGTTCTTGCTACTATGGGTAACTAAATCCACAACTAGGATTGTGGGAACCATGAGTGATTAACAATGTATGAATAGTAACTAAGCAATTCTTGAATAGTGTTGTTGCATGCATTGATAATTCTTTCGTTTAGAAGTCTTTTGAACGAGTGCAAAAGTTAGAACTCGCTTTGTTGCTACTTGCCGGACGAAGGAGATAGTTAATAAGAAAAGACATTGACTAAACGAATATAATCGTTAGTTAAGTTTAAGTCTAAACCATATTTCTCGTGGGATCGACCCCAACCTACAAGTTGGGTTCTTTACTTGATAACGATTGCTTATGCTTCTTTATGGAGGTGTAATTTGAGCGTATTAAATTTTGGCGCCGCTGCTGGGGAATAAAGCTGTTAGATTAAGTTTAACTACATTATTGAACTTTAGTCAAATATTTCCTAATTTTACTTTTTTTCTTTTTTTTGTTTCTCTCAGGTTCATAGTCTAGTGCATGCCAAGTACATGGAGAACCACTTACTCCCTACGATCCAGAACTGAACTGAACTTTGCGAATAATGAATAATCAAGGAGTACCCGCTAATCCTATTGGAGGATAAGTACGTGATGGTGATGGGTTGCAGCCTCCGAGGGTTGGTGATGAGAATAATCAGCTTCAAGATGAGAATCTATTGAGAGATGCAGTGATGGTACATGATCAACCAGGGCCAAGACTGCACGATAACTATAGGGTCAACTTTAATACTGTTTATTCTGACGGACCTCTTGTCCTACCTTCTCTACCGTCGGGGCTTATATTTGTGGTGACTAGCAGTTTGATGCAGATGCTTATAGCGAAGGGCTTGTTTGCGAGTGAGGCATCAGACGATCTAGATGCTCACATATCCAAGCTAAGGATTGTTTGCAAAAGTTGTGTGGGTCGACCGGACCTGGACATGGATGTCATTGGATTGTGAGTATTCCCTCTATCGTTCACCGGCGATGCTGCTGTGTGGTTTAATGAGCTTCTTTATAATTCAATCTACACATGGAACCAATTGAGAGATGCGTTCCTAGCAAGATTCTTTCAAGTGTGTTGACACCCAATTTTAGACCTCCATAATATATATTAATCATCGAGCTTCTTAAATTCCAAACGATTTGAAATAATTAGTTTATAAAATTCAAAACATTTTTTCAAATTATTTTAAATAGTTTTGTCACTTTTTATAATTTCTAAATAATATATATGTTTTAAATAATTATGTATATAATTAGTATATTTTATGAATATTTGAAATTGTCTCAAAAAGATTTTAGTTTTGGTTAAATATTTTGTCAATTAGTTTGGTTTAAGTAATAATTTATATTTTTAAATTAATTAGTTTATAATTTAGTTAATTATTTTATTTCGTTAAAATTAAGAAGCTCGTTAATTAGTTAATATTAATTCATTTTATTTAATTTTAGCCGAATTAACTAACTAAATCAATTTGGCTATCCCTTAAACTTTTGTTGGCAATAATTGCAATCAATTGGGCCCAATTCTTTCTCCAGCAATCCATTGTTGCCTCAAAATCCCAGCAGCCCATTACAATACAACAATACAACAGAAACAACACCAAACCGACCCTTTCTTTCCCATTCCCAGCCCATTCCATTAGTTCATCCCAATTTCTAGCAACAACGATAATCCAGCCCATTCCTATACATACAACAATACAATACCCACACATTACATGCATACAACTGTGGTACCAACGACCCATCCCATAATCCCCTTAACCCGGCCTAATCCTCCTCTTAAACAAGGAGGCCAAAAGAGATTCCCAGACGTTTCCAACATCAAACTCACGCCTTGGATGCTCCCTGCAATTTTTGTTTTCTTCCTCCAACATCTCTCTCTCCAAATCGCAGCAGCAGTAGCAGCAAAAAGGCACATGCAACAGCTGCGAGATGAGGCCACGTCGCGCACAAGAAGGACAATCGATCGATCCCAAGCATCAATTCGCCGCCCTTCCTCTTTCGGAATGGGTTGAAATCGCAGGGAAAGGATGTTTGGCCAAATTGGTGAAAGGGTTTTGGATTTTGAATTTCGAATGGGCACTTCTCATCGATTTTTTCATCTGTTTCCCCCCAACTTTGGAACCCTAATTTCCCTTCTATATATGTTGCTTTTGATTCACTGTTGTGGGGAGGAAAAAATTTGGGAGAAAATATTGAGAATTGGCTAGCATTAGACAGGAAGAAATACACTTAAAATCATATAGTTCTCAAAACCATAGAGAGACCAGGAACCCAAATTTTGTTCAGTCCTTGCTCTCAACTCCTTTTGTTTTTGTTCATCCAAGTTCGTCAAAGTTCTTTTTGTGGTTGTGGAAGCTCGCTCTTGCTCGTTGTTGTCTCCGTTTGCTGCCCCGGAAAAGGTGAAATTCCTTTCTGATTATAACTCGCTTTAGTCAGCCTTTGGTTGTAAATGAAAGCCCATTTTTCTTCCTTTTGAATGCATCTGTTCATTTGTTTGGCCTATTACTGATATCTAAAATTGGTCGTTTTGGCTGATGTTGATGTATTTTGGTTTGAAATGTAGAATATGTATTTTGTGTAAGTCTAAACCTAAGAGTTCTTCAGCTGAAAACTCCAGTTTCTCTTATTTTTTCACATTTATTTACTCCATTTTATGGTTTCAATTGTTTGTTTAGTTTGGTGCCAGTCAAGTGGGTTGAAATACCTTAGTTGCTTTCATTTTCACTCTTCTCTTGGTCCGTTAATGATGTCTCCTTTTCGAAATAGAGGGCAGATTTTTAACTAATCAAAGTGGAACTTGTCTGTTGTTTCATCTATGACTTGCTGATGTAGTAACTCATTTTTTTCTTTGTTTTTAAACCTACTGATCATTCTATTGCTTATCAGGTTTTGTTCGAATTGAATTTATGTTTCTATATACCTAAATTTTTAGTTGAAGATGCTCATCCATTTATGGTTGAACTTATAAAATATGAGGTTATGCCATTCTTTTCTTTTCTTTATTCTAGAGTTTTAGCTTGCTCCAACTCTTATTTTCTTTCAAAGTTGTTGCCTATCCTCCTTTTCTGATCATATCGACATGTTGGCCTGCTCATATTTTCAAATCTTATTTTGTCTATGAAGCTTGGCTTGATGAAAAGGTCTTGATTTCTTATAAGTATGTGCATTTGGAGTATATATTCCTATCTGTAATACTTTGTTGAATTTAGATAATACTATCACTTAAATGATGTGTTTGTTGCTCTAAAATCATGTGTTTTGATTACTGTTATTCATAAACTGTTTAAAATGCTTCTTTGTCATTAATTGTTTAGGGCTTTGTATTTGGTTTACATGCTTAATGAATAATTCCTCATGTTATAGTGGTAGTCCAAGCATGTGAAAGGTGAGCGTGTTTTTATGGCTAAAAGTGAGTATTAATAATAGCATGTTAGTCATTTTTTCCAATTCTAAGTATTCATTTTTGTTTTTAGTATGCTTCTTTACAATTTGTAGTTTGTCGTATTATTGTATAAATGTGATTCGACTTGGAATAAGTCAAGTAATGTGTTCCTTACCTATCTTTTCATATATCTTTTAATTTAATCGTCGTATACATCTCTCTGGTGCTTTGAATACTATTTAGTGATATAAGTTGACAAGTTTAAACAATTGTTGTTTTTAAGATAATCTGTATAATTTTAATAATTAGTCCTGCCTCATTATTGTTTCAAAATGTGGATTAGGATAGTGGGCATGTCATTTCCTTATCGTTTAATTACCAAATATGTGATAATGAATAGTTTTGCCACTTATTGTTACTTTTTGGTGTGCCTATGTGGGATTCCCTTGGGCAAGATTGTATATTAATTTGTTTTTTTTTCCACAAGTTAATGGCTACTTTCCAGTAAATTAGCTTATTTTATTTTTTATATTATGTTGGCCAGATTGTATTAAGTCTTTTCCTTTTATTTCGTTTGCATGTGAAATCTGCCCGAGTTCACCATGAAATCCCATATTTTTCCTTGCATTTCGAGAGAGCCATAAAGGCCCAAACCTTTATTTTTGAGTCGGCCACCCCCTTTAAAACTAATAAACAGGTCTCAAAAAATGCAAGAATACACGTTCGATGAAAAAATACTAATACAGGAAAATGGACATGAAATACAATCCGTGTATACGGGTATACCCTCAGGGTATACAGAATCTCAAAGGCGAAATGGGCCTAAAGCCTTAAATAATATACAACATGTCCATATGGCAGAAAAAATGGGCCACAACCTATTATTTCGGCAATTTTAGACTTAGGACAGATTCAAGATTCGGGAATTTGGGTCAAAGGCCCAAATTTGATATTTCTTTCCTCACTTCTTATCTATTATTGTATCTACTGACAATTTATTTCATCTTTGGTTTAATTTAATTAATTTTCCGAAGGTAGTTGTTTCTCTTTATATTCAAAAGTTAAAATATTTATTTTTCTTATATATTTTTTTATTTATTTATTACTCAGTTCTATTTTGACATTAGTAGTGTCAACACTTAAGTTACTTCCCATTAGACTGATCCTCCTTTAGTTCATTTGCCCCTTAAGATAATTAAAATAATAATAATAATAATTAAAAAAAAATGATAATAAATAAATAAAATAATAAAAAAATAAGTTTTTCTTATTTAGTTAATTTTTTTTTCTCAAACTTAGTCAAAGTCATTTTAGTCAAATCATCGGTCAACCGCAATTTAGCGGACATTTCGAGGGCCTAACATCTTCTCGGAATGTACATTGAACTCGAACCCTTTTTCAATTGATTTTGTGTTTGAAACTTTTGAAAACCTTATGTTTTTTCTTGATTTTTTACTAAAAAATTAAGTGACGACTCTGTTCTTTTGGAAATTCGATTTCTCTTAAACCATATGTTTAATCGATTTTTTGAAAACTTAGTCATCTTTTCTTTTATATATATTTTTGAGTAAAACAGAAAATGACGACTTCGCTGGGGATTTAATTAAGTTCTAACCATAAGATTTGACTTATTGTTATTAATTGGTGAAATGTTTATCTGTGCTAAACGTGTTTAAATATTTTATAACTGTCATTGCATTTCATGGCATATTCTCTTGTATGTATAGTATATTAAAGGACCGTTTTACGGAACTGCAACTGGACTTTTTTATACTCAACCCTTTTTTGAAACGATCGACAATTTATTGGTTCGTCATGCGTCCAATGGTTGTCGTGAATTACAGCCTAATTTTTCCATTTGGGTTCTTGATCTTTCGAAGCCATTCTTAGTCAACTAGCGTAGAGCGAAACCAAATACAGACTTTTAGCACATTTTGAACTAGGTTGACTCAACACCCAAGGCGTGTTAGGCTCATTAGAAGCCCGCCTTCTGTCTATTTGGCCCATTTGCTAATAAAAAGACAATCAAGCTTACGTGTTTAATTAAAGGATGTATATGTCATTTTAAACAAATTAATTATCTAATGGGGGTGGGGGAAACTTACATTTGTTTGTTTTTCTTGTAGGATATATCCAGCACATGAGGCTCTGAGAACTCGAATGGTGACCATACCTGACCCTTATCTTCAAGTTTGGTGGAAGTTTATGAACAACGGGGACACGAGAAAAGTTCAAAGACACATAGGCAATCTCCCGTCATTGATGGAAATTGTGGCTTGGCCCGGTTTAATTGGAACAATGGTAAAGTTTTGGGACAGCGACAATATGGTATTTCGATTCGGGGAAGTGTAAATGGCGCTAACAATTGAAGAAGTCCTGACAAGTTACGAGAGTGTTGACATGTGCGACAAAAGGAGGTTCAAACCCGCTACAGATCTCCTTTTCCCAAAAACATGGGATTTTGCCAAAATTAAAGAAAACTTGTCACTCGTCAAAGCTAATTGAATGGACAAGCTGCCCGGGCCAAACATTCAACTTCAAAAGCTATATTACCGATTCGGACGTGTAAGAGCCTATGAAAAGTTCAAAGAAGAGTTCGTCTCAGAAGAAAAATGGAAGGAGACACGTCCTTCTGCCTTTGCGATATGCTTACTTGGGACGATGGTATTTCCCCAGGGACCAAACTACACTATCCATCCAAGTGTAGTAATGGTCACTCACGCTATCTTTTATGGAGTGGGCTACGGGTCAGCAACCAAGTACTACACTTTGGCATCCATGATCTTGGCCGACATTTATAGGGCTTTGAACAAGTGTCAAAGCGGAGAGCGTTTCTTTCAGGGATGCAACCTGATACTTCAATGGTGGATGATGAAACACTTGATCAAATCCATAATCCAGAAGAACCAGACCCGTTGAGACGATCAGACGAACTTGCAGGTCACGATTGGTGGATGTACCATAATCATTGCAACAAAACTGGAGGTCTAAAATTCTGGTATCCAAGACTTCAAGGGCTAAGAAAAGAAAATGTCTAGTGGTCAATAGAATATCTAGTGGTGACAAAACAAATGGTGATTCGGGCGCAAAGAACCCCTTACTTGATATTTTCCGGATTAAGAGGGACTAGACCATATGCTTCCGGTCGATTTCTTATACAACTAGGAGGGAAACATGAGATTCCCCAAATCGCGTACATGAAGAAATTTGCGACCGATCATGAAAATGGACGAGTCTCTTATGTTGAAGATATACGTAGAACATGGAAGATTCGAAGGGTATTAGGTGAGCCAGTACCAAACAGATTCCGTCCTGAATGTTCTAAGGATTACAAGGAATGGTTGAAGAAAAGCCTCGCCGGAACTATCGAACCTGGTCTAAATGTTCCCCATATTATTGTAGATGTTGGAGCCAAGCATCAAATTCGACTTCATCGACTCCAAGAGAAGTATTTATATGCCCTCTATCTGATATTTTGCATTACTTCCCCTGATCAAAACTAACAGATTTGCCTTTGAGTTGTTTTCCTCTACAGGTAGTCAGAACTGATCTGTGTTGATAAGATGGCTGAACACCCCTATTTTACAAGATCAAAAGGGCCTACAGATTCCTTCCCCAGTCAAAATTCTCAGAACGGAAAAGCAGCAATGAGTGATAACAATAAAGAGATTTGCCTTACCGATGTTGTCGTGGCTCAGCCCGTCATTGCTGATCAGAACGAACTAATCATGCAGTTGATGCAACAGATCATCGAGATGAGGATTGAAATGCAGAGAGACAAAATATACTTAATTCGGGTTTTGCTTTCAATGCTCCAGCAGACGGAAGGCCTCCACTTCACTTTCCTCTTTTAAACGCAGAACAAGCTCAAAATCCACCCTCCACTCATGCTCATAACCCTTCAATCATCGATCTAACCTCCCAAAATCCCCATTATGCATCCGCCTCATATCAGACACCACCCCCTCCTAAAAATACCAACCTCCAAGTGCCACTTCCTCCCAAAAATGTTAACCTCCAAATTGTTCCACCCCCTCAAAACCAAAACGTTAACAACCCGCAAGCTTCCCTCCGTCACCAAAATCAATATAACAACCCCCAGACCTTCGCTCAAAACTACCAAACCACTTAAAATACCCAAAGTCCTTTCATTGCTCCACCCCTACCTCAAAAAGCCACTTTCCAAATCTCGATCCCCAATGAGCATGACGCCAATGGTTCTGAGCTCGACCACTATGAGGAGCGCGAGAGAGAGTGGAAGTCAAAGGAAGAGTTCGCCAAGCTGGATATGAAAGAAGAGATCCAAAAGGCCATGAAAGAGATACAGTGTATTCCTGAAGTTACCGGTTTGAGTTATGAGGATTTTGCATTCATCAGAATTTGGACCTCCCGAAAGGGTTCAAGGTGCCAAAATTCGACGTTTTCGGAGGAATAGGGAATCCCTTAGCGCATCTGAGGACCTACTGTGACCAGCTCGTGGGATTTGGAAGAGATGAAGCTTTATTAGTGTGTCTTTTTAGCCGAAGTTTGAGTGGAGAGGCTCTGGAATGGTTTACATCGCATGAAACAAGGCAGTGGCCTAGCTGGAATGCTCTGGCTAAGGACTTTATCGAACGATTCACCTACAATGTAGAGATCGTTCCTGATCGTTATTCCTTGGAAAAAATGAAGCAGAAATCAAATGAAGGTTACCGAGAATTTGCATATAGATGGAGAAAGGAGGCAGCTAGAGTTCAACCTCCAATGTCTGAGAAGGAAATTGTCAAAGTATTTGTGCGGGTTCAAGAGCCCGAATATTATGATAGAATCATGTTGCTCATTGGAGCAAAGTTTGCTCAGATAGTCAAAGTAGGTGAGACTATCGAAGATGAATTAAGAACCGAAAAGATTGCCTCACTTTTAGCGCATTTTTTAAATTTATTACTCAGCTCTATTTTGACATTAGTAGTGTCAACACTTAAGTTACTTCCCATTAGAATGATCCCCCTTTAGTTCATTTCCCCCTTAAGATAATTAAAATAATAATAATAATAATAATAAAATGATAATAAATAAAAAAAACTATTAAAAAATGAGTTTTTCTTATTTAGTTAATATTTTTTTATTCTCAAACTAAGTCAAAGTCTTTTTAGTCAAATCGCCGGTCAACCGCAAGTTAGCGAACATTTCGAGGGCCTAACACCTTCTAAGAATGTACATTGAACTCGAACCCTTTTTCAATTGATTTTATCTGTTTGAGTCTTTTGAAAACCTTAAGTTTTTTCTTAAGTGGCGACACTGTTCTTTTGGAAATTCGATTTCTCTTAAACCATAAGTTTAATCAATTTTTTGAAAACTTAGTCATTTTTTCTTTTATATATATTTTCGAGTAAAACAGAGTGTCGAAGAAGCTAAACCACAAAGATAAACTCAACAATTTGTAGCACTACCTGGAGAGCTTGTGAGTAATTCTTGAGACAGGTTCACTACTTTCATAAAAGGTGTTCCGAATCACCGTATTGATGATGAATTGCTAAAAGTGTATTTCTACCGAGGTCAAGATGACAACAGTAAGGCAGTGCTTGATACTATCTCTGGGGGTTCATATTGTGAGTGCACTTTTGAGCAGATTGCGGAGAAACTAGAGAAGATCTCTTGGAACAATAAAGCTTGGAGCACTAGAAAGTCGGATACTGGGAGAAACATATTTGCCGTTCAAGCTACAAACAACCAGTCGGTAGATGAAATTCGTGAGGAGATGGCTCAGATGAGGACCGAACTGGGGTTGGTATTGAAGCATGTGAGCAGAGGTGCGGAGAAGGTAAATGCTGTGAATTATTTGACTAGAGATCCACCACCGGTTGAGGAGTGTTACTATGAAAAAGATACTTATGCGGTGAATGATTAGACAGGGGTTTTCCGACCAAACGCCCAAGGTTCCAATACGGATAATTGGTGCCAAGGTCAAGGAAACCACGGTTGGAACTATGGCAACTACAACCGAGAGGGTCAATATGTCCAGGAAGGGAACTACAATCGCGACAACAACTATAATCGGAATAACTATGGTAACAGTAATGAAAGAGTTGGGCCCTACGTCCCTCCTAGGAACAGAGAATCTGGCAATAGGGAAATTGGGGGTAATATGTCGCGCGTTGAGGAGATGATGCAAAAGATGTTGAAGAAGTTTGACACTACTGATCATAATGTGAAAGAGATGCGCACTGAGTTGTCTGAAATTGGCCAGAAATTTGATGCCCATGTAGTGTCGATAAAACAATTTGAGCAACAGTTTAGTCAGTTGTCTGCTATTGTGAATACACGCCAACCGAGCATGCTTCCCAGCAACACCATCCAGAATCCGAAGAATGATGGGCATAGTATGGCAATCATGACTCAGGGAGGAAAGTAGACAATTGACCCCCCCCCCCCATGCCATCCGATGTAGAAAAAGTGGTAGAAACAGATGGTGATGAGATTGAGGTTACTGAAGAGACTAAAAATGCCACAGAGAAAGAAGCAGAGATAGCCCAAAAAGTTGTTCCCATGCCTAGACCTCCACCTTCTTTCCCACAGAGGTTAGTGCAGAAGGATGAAGAAGGAAAGTACCGTAGGTTCATAACTATGTTGAAACAACTTTCCATCAATGTCCCTTTGATAGAAGCTTTGGAGCAAATGCCTGGGTATGCAAAGTTCATGAAGGACTTGGTGACCAAAAAAAGGGCTATCAGTTTTGAGAATGATGAGAGGTTGCAGCATTGTAGTGCCATTTCTATGAGGTTTCTGGTACAAAAGAAAGAGGATCCTGGAGCTTTCACTATTTCATGCACCATCGGTAAGATGCACTTTGCGAAAGCTTTGTGTGATTTGGGTGCCAACATTAACTTGATGCCATTGTCGATTTATAAGAAGTTGGGTTTAGGAGCTCCAAAACCAACTACGATGCATTTATTTATGGCTGATAGAACTGTGAAAAAGCCCATTGGAGTGCTTCAAGATGTCCTTGTGAAAGTGGGGCGTTCATTTTTCCGGCAGACTTTGTTATAATTGATTGCGAGGTTGACTTCGAGGTCCCCATCATCTTAGGGAGACCATTCCTTGCTACTAGGCATGCCTTAATTGATATGGAGAGAGGGCAGATGGATGAAGTTCTGACTGAATAAGGAGGAGGTGACCTTTAACGTATGTAAGTCTATAAAGCAGGAAAGTAATCTTAAATCGGTATCGGTGGTGAGTCACACTTTTGGAAGAAGTGTTGAAGTGTTTAGTAAGGAGAAGTTAGGTACAGCCTTGCACACGAAGAAGAAGCGCCATGCTCAAAAGACAAAAAAGCGCAAACTAGCTCCTGGTGATCTGGTGTTGTTTTATAAATCAAGGTTGTGTTGTTTTTTGGGCAGATCCAAGTCCCCGTGGACTGTACCATTCAGAGTGACCCAAGTGTTCCCACATGGAGTGGTTGAACTTGAGAAATGGAGTGGGACAAGGTTCAAAGCCAACCAACGGATGATAAAAAGCTGCATGGGAAATTCTTAGAGTGTAAATGCAATGATAGAGGCATGTCATCTTGCTGAAGTCTGAGTAATCAAGGGGCCTGCGTCATGCCGCAACGTTAAATCAAGCGCTTCTTGGTTGGAAACCCAAGATGTAAAATCTCGCCAACTATAGATTTTTCTTTTCGATTTAGGAGTTTTCTTCGTTTATTTGAATTTTTGTAATTCTTTAGATAGGTCTTTTATTTTCTGTATTAGTGTTGGCTAGATATAACATAGGGTTTGTGTCTAAAAGGTGTCCAGAAATTATAAAAAAAAAGGCTTAACAGTTGCTACATGTGTAGGGATGAAAAGCCAAATCTGCAGAAAAATGACTATGTGGAGGTCTACGAACCCCATCAACGGTCCGTGGCTCAATCCACGGATCGTGAATGATGTCCGTAGATCCCAGGTATGTATCTTAAATTTGTCCAAGTGTGTGTGCCTCTAGCAGCGTGAGCACTACTGATGGTGCAACGAGAGTTGATGTTAGCATTACTAATGGTGCTGAGATAAGAGATGCGGGCACTACTGAGGGTGACCCAAGTGTTGATCCAGTGGGATCCGGGAAACCGAACCTACCCGCTTGTTGATGAGTCTTCGGCGCTATGCGCCACAGGTTTGCTTCACCCAATCTATTACTTTCTACTGTGTTTGTGTGCATTGGGGACAATTGCACTTATTTTTGTTGGGGGTGGGGTAAATGGATTGTGAGTGATAGGGTGAAGACTGAGTAACCTGACTCATAATCCTCTCTTGGGGTTTTCTTTCCTATGTTCGTTTCCCCCAAGAGACTACTTAATTTCTGTTGAACCGGCATGTGTTAGGATTGTATATGTAGAAGCATGAGAAAGAATAAAGCATGATGGCAATAGCTTATTGAAAAAATGATACCCGTCCAAAATTTGTGATATGTGCTAAAATTTGTAGGCTAGAACGAGTTGACTGTGTTGGCTCTGAGTGTGACATGACAATGAACCAACTTGATGGCATGACTTAAGCTAAAACTTGAACAGGGTAATCTGATAATGAAACTATGTGCCAAGAGTGTGTGAGAATAGTCAATTGTTCAAATAGTTTTTGTTCCAATCTAGAACTTGCCCGGTTAGTCTTGCTATGACAATCTATTCTAGAGGCTAGGAAGTGATCATAGGCCCTTGTTCTGATAAGTCCACAAATTGCCTAAAAAGAATCCAACCAAAAGAAATGCTTTGAGCCTAAATTAGACCATTTCTTTCTAACCCCTAACTCACCTTCCTATAATCTATTGTGTTGGCCCCGGTCCCTCCTTGGACATGTGCACCTCGACTTATGCCAAAAGCCTAAGTTGAGGGTGGCTAATGTAAAAAAAAGTGACCTCAATCTTGGCCCTGATCCGACATCGGGTATTGCCCACCTCAACCGATGGAAAATCCATAAGTTGAGGGTGGCTATGAAAGAGGAAACCAAAATAAAAATGGGTATGAAAAGAGTTTGGTGTTGAAAAAAAAAGAAAAAGGAAAATAGAAGAGAGAATGTGAATTTATGCAAAAGAAGGCGAACAAAAGTGTTGAAAGCGAAAGAAAAGAATAAACACAAGAAAAAGAAGAAAGTGAAAAAATAAAGAGCTACAAAGTCTAAAGTCACATCCATAGTTGAAGAGAATCAAGGGAAAGAAGGTAAAACGGTAGGATGCCAAGAATAGGGCAAAAAGAGGTAGAAAGCCTAATGTAATGTCTAGGAGGGCATAAAGTCACTAAAAAGTATCCAAATGTACCACACCTGACCCTGAGCCTACGTTACAAGCCAAAAAAGTCCTATTGTGATCCTAGAAACTAGTTAAGAGAGTCTAAGTGAAAATAAGGGCAAGCCTATGGTATTGAGCACTAACTGTACTTGAAGTTACTTCTGAGTGTGAGTGTTGAATGAATCCTTGTACTCTAAATCATATTCATTGTGTGAAAAAGGGATTTCATTTGAAGTAAGGGCACTAGTTACATTGTCGGAAAGTTGGTACCTTGGTGATAGTAAAACAATGTATGTTGTGTGTATGTTGTCTGTTGGTTGGTCGATCTTTGTCATGTTTGGATCCGCACAAGTTAACTTGTTGAGTCTGAGAGAAAAGATTTGCACTAAAAAAGAGAGTCGGGGTAGAGGGCCATGTGATTGTTTGTGCTTGAATTGCTTGCTTCTATACAAGTGTCGTTTAGAGTCTTAGTGCGTCGCTTGAGGACAATCAACAAATTTAAGTTGAGGGTGTTGATATACCGTGATTTTACGGTATTTTTAATACATTTCACTTAAGAGTTGTGTGTGTCTAGGGCCATTTTGTATTAGTGTTAATGTGTTTTTATCATGTTTTCAGGAAATAAGTTCGAACGCGAAAGTTGAGAGACATAACTGAGGAATGTACAGAAAAACCCATCTACGGATGTGATTCACAGACCATAGGTCCATTCACGTTCTGTAGATGATGATCGTAGATGGACTAGCAAGGTATGGAGGAAGATCAGGGAATTCTTGACCAATTGTGGAACCACAGTTGTAATCGACGGATCGTAGATTGATCTACGAACCGTATTGCTGATCCGTCAAATGATTCAGAGAGAGATTCCAGTACCTGATTTTGAAGATTCTAAGTATGGAGCTACGAAGGAGGATCCACGGACCGTAGATCAATCCATGGTCCGTACTGGTGATCCATCGTTTGGTTAAGAGATTTGAAGATTTTGAAGTTAGAAATTTGCCTAAGTCCTGAGTCACTGAAGGGACTTATGGACCGTAGATCAATCCACGGTCCGTAGGTCAGTATCGTCAATCGAAACCGCGTCCTGAAACATTATTTCCTTAATTCGTTTCCTTTTTAATTAGGACTTATTTTTCTATATATAGGTCATGTAAACCTCATTTTTGGGGGTTAGACTTTATTACTTTTATTATAGTTCTTGACTTTGGAGATTAATTGACAACTTTAGCAATTCGTAATTTCCTAAGTTCGTTTTGAAGATTTTGGTTTGGAAATTCAAGTTGAAATTCTGGGTTTATCATTCTCATTGAGTAAGTTCATGATTTCTTCATCTAAAAATATGAATTGTGATCTTGCTACTATGGGTAACTAAATCCATAACTAGGGTTGTGGAAACCATGAGCGATTAACAATGTATGAATAGTAACTAAGCAATTCTTGAATAGTGTTGTTGTATGCATTGATAATTCTTTCGTTTAGAAGTCTTTTTAACGAGTGCACGCGTTAGAACTCGTCTTGTTGCTACTTATCAGACCACAGAGGTAGTTAGTAAGAAAATAATTATCAACATAGATTTAGTGTGATACTATCTAATAGTCTAATGTCGATTGGTGCGAGGGTGAAAACTAAGTTATACATCGATGTGATGTCTAATATGAGGTAAAGGTAAAGGTTAGTAAATTATACACACGTAGCCAGACCAAGGTGCGGGGTGAAATTCTCTAGTTGCCGGACCAAGGAATTAGAGATACCTAACTTATCACTTTGAATGTAATACACTAGGAAATGATTGCTATTACTAGGATTACCGCGTTATGAGCTTATGGGGAACACGTACACCCTAGTTACTTTCTCATCTTGATAACAAATAAAGTTTGAATCTTGCTTACTGAATACTTACATAATTTCCTAAATTTGTTCCCCCCCCCTTTAATTACTTGTTTTCCGAAATACATTGACTAAACGAATATAATCGTTAGTTAAGTTTAAGTCTAAACCATATTTCTCGTGGGATCGACCCCAACCTACAAGTTGGGTTCTTTACTTGATAATGATCACTTATGCTTCTTTAGGGAAGTGTGTTTTGTGCGTATCAAGTTTTGCCGAGTGAAATCGGTGATCTCAGGCATATCGCCAAAAGTTACAGACTTAAACTCACCAATTCAAGGAAATTAAGGGCGGTGTAGGGGGTGTTTGGCGAACCGCCGAACCACTCGACGAGCCCGAATTGGCTCGCCAAATGGCCCAACGTGTCAGTTTTCATCCTATTCTTCAAAATTCAACCCACAACCCACGAAACAAAATTAAACACATACACTATGAAATTCAATCAAGACCCATATTATCCATGTCCTCGGGGTACTCATACTTCCCCTGATTTGGCAAAAATTGGCCATTTGACGTCTTTTGCCTTTAAGAATGACGTCAACCGCTCCATCATTGGGAAAAATATGACATTTAGCACAATACGA
The DNA here is from genome assembly GCA_029582585.1 of Solanum bukasovii. Classification (NCBI taxonomy): domain Eukaryota; kingdom Viridiplantae; phylum Streptophyta; class Magnoliopsida; order Solanales; family Solanaceae; genus Solanum; species Solanum bukasovii. Next base: position 20,513 of record JAJOOI010016175.1, read on the forward strand.
GGTTACTCAGACTTCACCATTCTAGACCCAACACATTTTCATCGGAACACTACAATTTAGACTCGATTTTAAACAAGCGCAACAGAGGAATCAATTGTTTGGTTGCAATGAAAATGTGTTGGGTCTAGACAAAACTATATTACCCAATAACTATGAACAACAATTTACTGATTTGCATTCAGGTTCAATTTAGGGTTCGAAAAAAAAACAACCTTTTATGCCAAAAACGAGATTTGTAGAGCTAGGCGGAAAAGTTCCACAATCCCAAGCAAAGATTTCACACGATATGAGAGTAAAAACACAAAAATACAAAAGATCTACCATTGGTTGAGAGAGTACAGGGGTTAAAAATGGTAGAAGATGAAGGGTTTTGAAATTTTAAACCGTTTGGCCTTTAAAACCTTTCATTTCGCGCTCCATTCGGCGGTATAAGTCATGCTCACTGAACCACTCGGCGATGCACTGAGTGGTATTTTGGCTCATCGAGTTTTATGGGACTCCCAACAATTTAGGGGTTCAAACGGTGGAGAAAGTCGGGCTCGCCGACCTGTTCGGCGAGTCTCCGACAGAGCTTTTAGTTCACTGAGGTTTACAGAGTTCCCCATCAAGCTGGGTGATTCCAACGGTGGTCCAAGTCGGGCTCGCCGACCTGTTCGGCGAGTCGCCGACTGGAATTTTGGCTCGCCAAACTACCCATATTCCAACTTGCAAATTCAACACCCGTTATTAAAAAGTAAAACTTAAAAAATCAAAAAACTTGGGTCGCCTCCCAAGAATCGCCTTAGTTAATGTCGTGGCATGACGTTGATACGGTCTCAAGGATTATTCTTTGGGTTTGCCAAGGTATCACTTTGTAAGCCCCCTTTTGGCCTTAGGTTTAAATGAGAAGAAATATGACCCATTTGTGTTTCCAAATGCTTGATTAACACTAAATGGGATGTGACCGTCTCATTAAGTTTAGAGACATCTTCTTTCATTTGTTTCAAAACTTTGTCCTACCCTTCAACTTTGTTGAGAATGCGTGAGAGCATGTCTTCTGTACGAACATTTTCCGACTCCTTGGGATTTTGACGCTCATGGGGTGGGACTTACCTATCCTTGTCACCCTCTCTTCCCTTCCAAGTAGCGTTAAGATAACGCCAATCTCTGTCACGGTCTCTCCATCCCTCATCTCTATTCCAACCTGGATTTCCACTAGGCCTTGGATAGTTTTGATGAAAACCTCCTCCTCGATTTGCAAGGAAGTTCACTTCCTCATTGTACAACGCTTGAAATTACACTTCGTGAGGGTTTAATCCACCAACACCCACATCATTTACACTCTTCAACCCACTACCCATCACATTTTTCGTCAAGATATCTAGCCGGGTCATCATTTTGGCCATAATTTGGTCTCTCTCTTGATCCTTCTTGATCTGCTCTTTTGTTATCCTAAAAGTGAGAGGAGACACTTGGTCCTCACGAGTGTACCATGCCTATTTATCTTGGTCATGCCATCAAAGAGTTGAGATGCTACTTCATAGGGTTGTTGCATTATACCTCCGGGAAAAAGTTGATCAGCAACTCCTTTGTTCACCGAGTCAAGACTCCTATAGAAGTAATGCTGCAATACAAGGTTGGGAAGTGCGTGAGTCGGGCATTGAAGTACCAACTTCTTAAATCTTAGCCACGTCCCATGGACCTTCCAAGCATTTGAAACCTTGGATACTATCCCTGAGCATCATCATCCTTGACGGGGGAAAGAATCTCAAAGAGAAGGCTATGGTACGTTCATCCCAAGAGGTGATGGAGTCCCTCGGTAATTAAGCCAACCATTTTGTAGATTTACCTATCAAAGAGAATGAGAACAACCTAAGATAGTTTGATTCTTGTGATATGTTCTTTAATGAAAACAGACCACAAATGTTCACGAAGTTCCGTATATCAACATGGAGGTCTTCATGAGTTATCCCTCCATACAATCCTTTCATTTGGAGGTACCCCCTAGATGTAACAAGGCACATAGAACTTTGAAAGGCTCCATGTAAGCCTCTTAGCATATCATAATATAAGCAATAGAACTATAGGAGTAAAAAACACATTTCAAGTCTAAAATTTTCATAAAACAAAGCGGAAGTCTAGACTCTAACTCTCAACATAGCCATCTATTACAATATTAGAATGAGGAAAAAGGACACAGCCCATACAACATAGTCTGAAAAGAAGTACAAGAAATGAACCACTAAGAATTTACATCCATCCTCGAATCTTGAGGACTCACCAACAAGCTTGGAGAATAAGCAATCCAAGCTTCTAGCCACAATGATTAACACCTTGGGAACCAGACCCCACACTTGGGAAAAATATAGGAAAAGTAGGTGTTAGTACAAAAATGCACTAGGTATGATAGCCATGCATAAAAACATTGAAAACATGCTAAAAGGGACATTTTAGTGGAATGCATGCAATTTACTAAGTTTGAACATCATCATGAAAGTAGTAGAAAAACATAAGCCATAAGCATAGTCAACATATATATCACCGTAACATAATATGAACATATCATAAATACCCTCAAAGCATACTTGTGCAATGCATGAATAAGACCACATAAATCTCACCCATGCTAAGTAAAGCTTCTTAAGTAACCATAGTTCACAATTCATATTCTTGTTCATATTGTTGTTGTCATAGTGGGAATAAGCCTTAACCGAGATAGATTATGTGAGCTAACATGGAATTCAATGTCTACCCCACACCGAAAAAGGGTTGTTCTACTTGCCTAAGGTAGAACCATACTCTTAGCTTATGTGGATCCACTATTTAAATACCTATGAGGGCACATAGTTTATGGGATAAGGAGATTGCTAGTAGAAACCCGGACTCAACTAAGGTAAAAGGTTTCCATCTAGTGAGACATACTTTGGGAACTCAGACTCAACAAGCGTAGAAGGAACCCATCTCATATTCAATATCCACTAGGTTATAAGCATTAATTCCCACAGAGTTCATATTAAGTCTTGACTTAAGTTCATATTCATGGAAGAATGTATTAACACTCAATCTAACATCATTCATAAGATAGCTCGTTAGATCATGCGTGAGAATAACATTTCACCATCCATTTCTTCATATAGATTCAATAGGTGAGAAAGCCTTTCAACCTTAGAATCATCATATAGTGAGAAAACCTTTCACATCATATCTTATTTAGGCATAAGTGTGTATATGAGAATAACCTTTCAACAACACAACAACTAAATAATAATCATATTCACTTTACTCTCAAAGTGTTCTTAAAGCATATACAAAGACTTCATAATCATGCATAATATCATAATTTACCCTTTCAAGGATCAAAGCTCATATGAAATCAACACATCTAGAATTCACTACATTTGACATGGATAATAGCATAATTCAAGTAACCCAATTACTACAAGCATAATCTCATAATATCCTTCTTTCATCAACACACCCACATCACAAGATCATTATTTGGGAATATGAGGGTTTCATGGGTTCTTGGGGATTTCAACATAAAAACCATAATAAATCATCAATTCAATCATAATATAAAGTTATTCAAGAATTAGAATCATTTTTGAAAGGAACCCATGGGATTGAATTCAAACCCTAACTTTTGGGGATTTCTATCTTTGAAATTGGGGTTTTCAAGGGGTTCCATGGATGAAAGCTATCCATGGATGAAGGACTACCATACCTTAGCAATGAAATCCAATGAATTTGAGAAGAAAACATTGCTCCTTGAACCCTAGCTCCAACTTCCTTCTTCTTCTTCCTTGAAGTTCTAGAGAGAATTTCTTTTGGAGAGGATGAAGTTGTGTTTTCTTTTAGGTTCTATGGAGAATGACTTAATTGGTGGAATTTTGAGCATAAAAACCTTATATACTTTACTAGTTAAGGAATCAAATGACTTAGCTTCGAATTAGGAAAAATATGAAAGGACAATAAAGACCCTAACTTACTTCTAGGACTGCTACATGCTGAGGCTCGCCAAGGCACTCGACAACCCGCCAAGTTGACCCTTGGCCCGCCTAAAATTACAGCAGCTCACCCAAAGGAGCAGGCCAAGTTGGCAATAAGGAAGTCCCTTTGGTGATGCGCCAACTCAACCGGTGAGCCCTGACCTGGCTCACCCATTTTTTCAGCAGCTAGGGCAAGGGGGACAGCCCACTGGGAGATGGTGGCTCCACTTGGCTAATCGTTAAGTCACTTCTGCGATGGCACTGCCCCTTGCCAAGTGGATCAAGGGAAAAATGTTTTCCTTGACCCTTCCCAAGGTATTTTATGCCCCTGCCCTCTTTCATGGCTAGTTACCCCCCTCACACTTTGCCCTAGTCTAGCCTACTAGAATTTGGGTGTTATAATATCTCCCCCTTGGGAACATTCATCCTCAAATGATGATCTAGACACCATACAGAGCTAAAGAATCAAGACTAGCAGCCCATCACGCATGTGACATCCAAATAATGCACAATTCAAAAGGAGGAAACATCAACTCCATCTAAAGCATAATTAATGCATCATAAGGAAGTAGGAACTACATCTAACAACCCATTAGGCATGAAATTTCAACATTTATCATATTCATAGAAGGAAATACCGTCTCCAACTAAAAGAATGCTCAGCACAATATCATGGAGCCAAGATGAAATTTACTTTCAAAGCATACTAAATAATGTTCATCATTTCATCTCATGAGGTCAAATAGGCAACTCATACTAAATGCACAAAACCACGAGGAACATCAATCATAAAAAACTCATTTTCTTACTAAACATGAATTTCTCAAGAACATGCATAACATAATGAAATCATGGAAACACATAAATCACACATGACTCCTAAATAAGAAAACTCAAGAGGAACTCATTACCTCAAGCTTGACTAGGAGTAGAAGGAAAAAGATGAGGAGATCGGGACTTCATATCGGCCTCGACCTCCCAAGTGGCACCCTCAAATAAGTGATTCCTCCACAATACCTTCACGGAGGCAACTTCCTTGTTTCTCAACCTTTTGACTTGCCGATCTAGAATTTCAACCGGTACCTCTTCGTAAGCAAGATTCTCCTTAATCTCTAAACCCTCTAAGGGAACTATGGTTGATGGATCCCTAATACATTTTTTCAACATTGAGATATGGAAAATCGGGTGTACTAATGCTAACTCATTTGGCAAGTCTAACTCATATGCAATTTTGCCCACACGTCTCAAAATCTCATAAGGACCCACCAACCGAGGACTAAGTTTCCCCTTTTTTACAAACCTCATAACATCCTTCATGGGTGAAATCCTCAAATAAACCCAATCATGCACCTCGAATTTGAGATCTCTCCTTCTAACATCGGTATAGGATTTTTGCCGACTTAAGGCCGTCCTTAACCACTCTTTAATAACCCGAATCTTCTTAATGGTATCATGTACCAATTTCGGACGTAGGAGGGAAACTTCTCCCACTTTGAACAACCTATAGGAGACCTACATCTCCTACCATAGAGAGCCTCAAAGGGAGCCATGTCGATACTCGAATGATAACTGTTATTATAAGCAAACTCAACTAACAACATATGGTCATCCCAATTGTCCTTAAAGTCTATCACACATGCCCTCAACATGTCCTCTAAAGTCTGAATGGTGAGTTCCGCTTGACCATCCATTTGAGGGTGCAAAGCGGTGCTAAGCTTCACCTTGGTACCTAACCCCTTTTGGAAAGACATCCAAAACTATGAAGTAAATTGGGGACCTTGATCCGAAATGATAGACAAAAGTACACCATGTAGCCTTACTATCTCCTTCACATACAACTTAACATATTCTTCCACCGAGTAGGACACCTTGACGGGAATGAAATGAGCGGACTTAGTCATTCGGTCCACTATTACCCATATCGAGTCATGTTGCTGCAAAGTACGTGGCAAGCCTACAATAAAATCCATGTTCACATCTTCCCACTTCCAAGTAGGAATAGCAATATCCTGTGACAAGCCTCCTGGCCTTTGGTCCGCAATGTCCTTTTTCATCCCATTCTACCAATAGACTTCCCATAGGTCACGGTACATCTTGGTGGCTCCCGGGTGAATAGAATACCGACAACTATAGGCTTCTTCTAAAATTTGGTCTCTCAAGCCATCAACATTTGGAAAACATAATCTACCTTGATACCTCAATACCCCATCTCCCCCTTATGAGAAAGCCTCAACAAAATTTTTAAGTGCCACCTCTTTCAACTCAACCAAGATAGGATCAAAACTTTACTTAGACTTCACATCCATCACGAAGGACGATTCAGACCCATTGTGAACCATGAAACCACCCTTGGTGGAATCCACTAGTTGAACACCTTGTCGGGCCAACCTTTGCACATCACGAACCAACTCTTTCTTTTCATCCTCTACATGAGCCACACTACCCATCGGCAACCTACTAAGAGCATCTGCTACCACATTAGCTTTGTCGTGGTGATAAAGGACACTCATGTCATAATCCTTCAACAACTCTAGCCACCTTCTTTGGCGAAGATTTAAGTCCTTTTGACTAAACACATATTGAAGACTCTTATGATCGGTGAAAATATCAACTTGGATCCCATACAAATAATGCCTCCATATTTTTAAAGCAAACACAACCGCCGCTAATTCAAGATCATGGGTAGGATAATTCTTCTCATGGAGTTTAAGTTGCCTTGAAGCATAGGAAATCACCTTACCCTTTTGCATAAGCACAAATCCAAATCCAACTCTAGAGGCATCACAATATACCACAAAACCATCCGTCCCTTTCGGTAAGGTCAACACCTGAGCGGAAGTTAGTCTCTCTCTCAACTTTTGGAAGTTTTTCTCACAAGCTTCCGACCACACAAACTTAGCCTTCTTTTGAGTCAAAGTCGTCAACGGAGAAGTAATGGAGGAAAATCCCTCAACAAACCTCCTATAGTAACCGGTCAAACCCAAAAAACTTCTAATGTCGGAAGGAGTTAGAGGTCTAGGCCAACACTTGACCGCATCCGTCTTCTTAGGATCTACCTCAATACCCTTGCTTGAAACAATATGAACAAGGAAACCTACAAACCTTAACCAAAAGTCACACTTGCTAAACAATGCGAAAAATTGTTGGTCCTTAAGAACTTGCAACACAATTCTCAAATGGTCCACATGTTCATTCTCACTCCTTGAATATATCAATATATCATCGATGAACACAATCACAAACATGTCTAGGTATTGCCTAAACACTCTATTCATTGAGTCAATAAGTGATGCCGGGGCTTTGGTTAAACCAAACGACATCACTAGAAATTCATAATGCCAATACCATGTTCGGAAAGCCGTCTTAGGAATATCATCCCCTCTCACTCTTAATTGGTGATACCCCGAATGAAGATCAATCTTGGGATAATAACTATCCCCTTGAAGTTGGTCAAACAAGTCATTAATTCTCGGAAGGGAATATTTATTCTTAATGGTCACTTTATTCAATTGATGATAATCAATGCACATTCAAAGAGATCCATCTTTCTTCCTAACAAAAAACACCGGAGAACCCCATGGAGAGATACTCGGTCGAATGAAACCCTTATCTAGTAGATCTTTTAGTTGCTCTTTCAGTTCATTCAACTCTGCTGGAGCCATTCTAGAAGGAGGGATAGCGATAGGTTGCGTGTTCGGTAAAAGGTCAATACAAAAATATATTTCCCACTCGGGAGAAATACCGGGCAAATCATCGGGAAAAACTTTTAGGAACTCATTCACTACCGGAATCGACTCTAGAGAAAGGGTTCCGCATTCAACATCCCTCACCCTAACAAGATGGTAAATACACCCTTTGGAGATCATCTTCCTAGAATTAAGACAAGAGACAAATTGACCTCTAGGAATAGAATTTTCCCCCTTCCACTCTAAAATAGGCTCATTTGGAAATAGAAATCTAACCACCCGAGCTCTACAATCAATAGAGGCGTAACATGTATGCAACCAATCCATACCCAAAATCACATCAAAGTCTAACATGGCTAAATCTACCAAATCCACAAAAGTAACTCTATGGGATAAGGAAATGGGACATCCCTTATAGACTCTCTTAGCCACCACAGAGTCACCAACCGGGGTAAAGACCGAAAAAGGTTCTACAACACTTCGGGGAGTATATCAAACTTCATGGCCACAAAAGGTGTCACAAAGGACAAAGTAGACCGGGATCTAACAAGCCATACACATCAATAAGAAAGAGTTTTAACATACTGGTCACCACATCCGGGGAGCTCTCTTGGACACCTCGGGATTGAAGAGCATAAAAACGGTTTTGCTTTGGGGCATTGGAGTTTGAACGGCTTGGAGGGGATTGTTTATCTTCTCTTCCCTTAACCTCTAGCATTAGATAATATCTCATCTTGTGGCCACTCTTCCTGCAACTAAAACATTTATCGTGCCAACTAGGCACTTACCATCATGTTTTCTTCCACATTTTACACAATTAGGCCTAGCCACATAAGAACCACCACCATTACCTCCTTGAGGTTTTAGGTTGGCAACCCTCTCCTTGTTGAACCTTGGAGTACTAGAGGAGCCTTGGTTGGAAAACCATTGTTTGAACCTTGGTAGACCTTGTCCATCGGGCCTAGCACTGGAGAAATTCCCATCACCGGTTCTAGCTCTTTTCACCTCCCTATTCTTTTCCTTGAGTTTTGACTCCTCGATTTGTTGAGCGTATACCATAAGCCTGGAGATATCCATGTCATGATGGAGCATTGACTTACGTCACTCTTTTTCAACCAAGTCTGATACGCCCATCAAGAACCTACTCATCTTATCCCTCAAATCCGCCACCATAGTTGGGGAATATGATGCTTATCGTGACCAACGACACTAACCTACGGTATGAGTGTCTACGATCGTCGATAGTATAGTAACCCAACTAAAGGTTGGGGTCGTGTCCCAA
>JAJOOI010016176.1:0-32267 GCA_029582585.1 Solanum bukasovii
TTTTAGTATCATTTTAGGTGTATTTTGTTATTTCTTGATGTGTGGCTAAAAACCCCCATTCTTGGGGTGTAATTTAGCAAATATGTGTTGATATTGTTGTTGGGTTTTGCTTGCTAATAGGGTAGATGTATTTTAATGGTGATTTCACCTAGTGGTTGTGGTTTAATTTAACGGGTTTGTAGTTGCAAATACAAAACCACCCATGTGTTTTTGGCTTGCTCGAGAGGGAGGTCGCGAAACCAAGACCACTAGACTGAAGGCCTAAGGAGTGGGTCGACATGAGGTTCAGCCCGAGAGGGTGAGCCATAGTCCCATATCCTAAGACTCAACTCGAGAGAGTGAGTGCGCTAAGGCGTAGGCTAGTCTTCATGCGGCAAATGGGTGTCCGAGAGGAACCCATTTGAAACGGGGTAAGTTGCCCGAGAGGGAACTTATTTTCATCTAAAGCTTAGCCTAGTCACTATTATCTTGAAAATTTCCTATTGGAAGCATGTACCCAACGATTTATCTCAACTTTTATTTCGGTCACACCCCAAGAACACTTCCCCATATTTGATTGTCTTGTTATTTTTTGTTGTTTTTATTACTTGTGACAAAAACCCCAAATTGATATTTGACACTTTCGTGTCACCCCCCTTAATTTACTATGTTTTTGTTCGTAAATGTCTTTAGCTACGACTAGATAGAGCTTAATTTTATTTTTCTATCAATTCTCAAAACCACTCCCTTGGGACACGACCCCAACCTTTAGTTGGGTTACTATACTATCGACGATCATAGACACTCATACCGTAGGTTAGTGTTGTTGGTCACGACAAACATCAAAGACCTCACCCTCAACTGGAAGAGTCAGGATAGGAGCGGTAGTAAGCAACTCCTTGAGTCTCTGAAAGCTCAACTCACACTCCTCAAACCACACAAAAGGAACACCTTGGCGAGTCAATCGAGTCAAAGGTGCAGCAATAGTGGAGAAACCCTCAACAAAACGCCTGTAGTATCCAGCCAGTCCAACAAAGCTCCTAACCTCAGTCATAGAAGTGGGCCTAGCCCAACCACGAATGGCCTCAATCTTCGTCGAATCCACCATACTACCACCTTGGACACTACGTGCCCCAGAAATGTCACAGACTCCAACCAAAACTTGCACTTTGAGAACTTGGCATAAAGTCACTGGTTTCTCAAAGTATGGAGCACAATCCTCAGATGTTGCACATGCTCTTCTCTGCTTCGTGAGTGTACAAGAATATCATTGATGAAAACTATAACGAAGGAGTCTAGTTAGGGCTTGAATACACGGGTAATCAAATCCACGAAGGTAGCAGGGGCATTAGTCAGCCCAAAGGACATCACTAGGAACTCATAATGTCCATAACGAGTCCTAAATGCGGTCTTAGGGATATCCGCTGCCCTAATCCTCAGTTGATGGTACCCGGACCTCAAGTTGATCTTAGAAAACACAACAGCGCCCTGGAGCTGATCAAACAAGTCGTCAATGCGAGGCATGGGGTAACAGTTTTTCACCGTCACCTTGTTTAACTGCTAGTAATCGATGCACATCCTCATTAACCTGTCCTTCTTCTTAACAAACAGAATGGTGGCACCCCAAGGAGATACAATGGGCCGAATGAATCCCTGATCCAGGAGACCCTGAAGCTGAATATCGAGCTCCTTAAACTCTGTGGGGGCCATCCGATAGGGTGGGAAAAAAATTGGCTTAGTGCCCAGCTCCAATTCTATTGAAAATTCGATAACTCTCTCCGGGGGTAGGCTAGGCAAGTCAGTAGGGAATACGTCTGGAAACTAACAAACCAACGGAACTGAGCCAACGGAGGGGACCTTGCTAGATACATCGCGAACATAAGCCAAATAGGCTAAGCACCCCCCAGCTACTAACGTCCGGGCTAGAATATAAGAGATAATCCCAATCGGTGTGCGATTAAACAACCCCTGCCATACCACCGAGGGTATGCCATGCATGGCTAAGGTAACAGTCTTGGCATAACAGTCCAAAACCACATGATGAGGTAATAACAAATCCATGCCCAGGATGGTGTCGAAATCAATCATATCAAGCAGAATGAGGTCCATCCAGGTATCCTGCCCCTGAAGAGTGACCACACAGGATCTACACACCTGATCCACTACTAAAGAATCTCCTACCGGAGTTGAGACACGCAACGATGTTGCTAAAGGCTCAGGACTCACACCCAAACGGGGTGTAAAATATATAAATACATAGGAATAAGTGGAACCCGGATCAAATAAAGCTGAAGTTGACTGCTGACATAAAGAAACCATACATGTCATAACATCATCCGACGCCTCGGCCCTCGCCAGTGCAGCATAGAAATGGCCATGACGGCCTCCCCCTCTGGCATCACCTCTACCGCCCGACCTGCCTCCCCGGGAGCCACCTCGGGATCCCTGTTGATCACCTCTACGGTCATGTCCCTAGTCCCCACCCCTGGCTGGGGGGTACTGCTTCTTCTGCTGGAGCTGACCGAGCTGTCTGGGAAGTGGAAGGCCTAGCCCTATGCCTGGGGCAATCTCTGGACCAATGGTCTAACTCCCCATAATCATAGCACTCCTGGGAAGACCGACCCGTAAAGTAGCGACCGCTACGGCCCGTAGTAACCACATCTGAAGCCCTAGTACTCTAACTCATTGAATATGATGAAGCAGTCTGACTTGAAGTAGCCAATACCGCATCTCTCACCCTCTGACCTGCAATATAAGGAGGGCCACCCTGACCGGAAGCATCATGTTGGTGATGATCACCCCCTGAAGCCTATAGTGAGGCTTGTACCGGTCAGCTAAACTAACCCTACTGAAACTGATGTTGGGGCCTGCCCTGATAATCTCTGAACCTGTAACGGGGTCCATTATAGCTATCCTCATGCCGACCCCTCTTGTCGCTGCCCCCTTGGACCTCGCAATGGAACTGCTCAATGGAACGGGCATGATCAACTATATCCAGAAAAGAACGGCCAGCTGTAACCAAAGAATGGGTCTCAACCCGCAACTCAGTCCTTAGACCTCGAACAAAACACTGGATTATCTCCTCCTCTATGGGTAATATCATAGTAGCATACCTAGAGAGCGACTAAATCTTGCCTCATACTCAGACACGCTCATGGATCCATGCTCCAACCTCAAAAACTAATCGCGGAGTCGCCTCCCAAGATAATGTGTCTCCCAAACGGGAAAGCCTTTGAAAACTCCGTCCAAGGCACCGGAGGGGACCCGGCTGGCCTAGTCTCCATATATGTCTGCCACCACTGCCTGGCGAGTCCGTCAAGCTGATAGCCTGTGAAATATGTTGCTCGGCACTTTAATAAACTCAAGGCGTGCAACCACTCACGGCAGGAAGTCAAAAACTCATAGGCATCCTCTCCAACTGCCCCTGAGAGCCTCAGTGGTGCCTATCTAAGGAAATATCTGAGCATCCTCTGCTCCTAGAATGCTATAACACCTCCTGCAACATCTGGCTGGGCGGAAGACGGCACTGGGCTGGGTGCTTTCTTGGAACAGGAGCTAGAGGCCGTCCTGCTGTACTGGTGGAACTAGACCTGGTTGCTTCTGCTTTACACCCCCAAATACTACAAGTAGCGGGCAATAGCTACATGAAGAGCAGGAGTCATGACCGGTGCAGCTGGCGGCTGGGCTAAACCTGGACCCTCTGGTTGAGGGGGAATAGGGGCATCCTAAGGCTCCTCTACCGAGTTTGAAGCTATATATCTGTCTGGGGTTGGTGCTGGACCCCTACCCCTACCCCGTGGTTGACCTCTAGGCCTGGTCGAGGCTTTATCTGCCGCCTCAGGTGGATCGTCACCACCAGGGGCTCCACGTCTACGAGCCATCCCTACGAAAGAGAAAAACAAGTGAGATTCCATGAAACCAATGAAACACGCACTGCCCGAGATGATACAACATAAAGAATGTTCCTAATGACATCCTATAGCCTCTCGAAGATAAGTCACAGATATCTCCACACCTATCCGCATGACTCTACAAGACGCTAGCTCAGTACAAGTGAGACCAACGAACAACCTGGCTCTGATACCAACTTGTCACGACCCGATTCCTCGAGCCGTGATGACACCTACTATATCCCACCAGTAGGTAAGCCAACCCGAAACCCAGAAAAGCTAGGAGTGGGTAAAAGGACAGAAACCAAGTGGCAAAAACAATAACAACAAAAAGGAATAAGGCAAGACAAAAGAATACATACATAAGAACTGAATCCCTCCCAGAACCTGGAAGTCACAAGTACAGAGCCATACTAAGACTACAAGTTCCAAAAGTGTACCAACATACAAATATATACGCAACTACAAGGACCTGTCTCAAGTACAAAAGACGAGCGACAAAATATATGTACAGAAGGAGACGACAATGATCAGGACGTTGTGCTCACCCTCGCTTCCGGATACTGGCTATTACTGGCTCGAATGGAGGCGTCGATGACTGGTTCTTGGTCCTGCATCACAAAAATAGATGCAGAGTGTAGTATGAGTACCAGTGAAAAGGTACCCATTAGGCATCATAGGCCGACTGAGTAAGAAAGGTAAAAGCAATAGGAAATGCTAGAATAAAACACAGACAGAGGTCACGAACAAGAAAAGTAAAGGTATGCACACGAGTGTAAGGCAAACAAACCTAAGGTGACTACTCCAACTAGGCCCACATAAGCCCAGAAGGTACATTCGTGCGCAAATTGAAGTAAAAACTAGAAAGGACCCTCATAATCCCGTCAGGTACACAAAAAAGCTAAACTAAGACTAGAGGAGATTTGTAAACCCGAAGCATTATAGAAATGTCAGTATTCCCGAGCTATGAAAGAGAGGAAACACAGAACCTAGACCTCGAACCGCGGGTGATTTTTCCTATAGTAGATACGTCGATAGATTCAAACTCTGCAAGGGATAGTACAGAGCTCGGACCTCGAACCGCGAATGTCGACTACCCGTAGATAAAGTGATATAACCCGGGGGGGAGAACTCTATATGTCGACTCCATTATAGGAGGGTAAATAAGGAGCAGCAGGAAGAACAGAGCCCGGACCACTAACCGCGGGTGAAACCTTTTGTTAAGTTACCACGACAGTGTAAAGCTTCCAAATAAGCCATCCAAGGATTCCTGCATCTAAAATTCATGGGTAACTCTTCGTAACCATCTTCTATATCCTCTAACCATCTCACGGTGATAAGAGAACCGAACTGAAGCCGTATGTATCACCGAACAGGACCAGAGGGCGGGCGGAAATGCAGAAAGTTAGGGTCATACGAGAATTATAGATGTTAAGGCCCCACAACTAAGTCACTGCCTAGCTACGGCTCATCTCTATCAGACCCAAGTCTACTATATCATTCTACCAGGACCTACACCTCTCAAAGTCACACCGGACTGAAATAATATAATCTATCACCTCTGAACAATCATGAGTCTATGGAATCACTAGTCTAAGTCTAGACTAAGGCCAAACATGCTCCAATAATAACTCATAAGTCAAATCCAGGCCAAACAAGGAAGCAAGGATGATCAAATATTACAATTCAAGTACCCGCTGCGCCCGGTGACAACCTAAATATGATTTTTATCGAAAAAGGCATGTTAATCTAGTTCCCCACCCCAATATTCATGCAAATCCACATACGCTCACACATTCTGATCAATCTAAAAAAAAGGAAAGTCGTAGCCTACTTGTAGGCCGAACGCGCGCGCTCCAAACTACAACGCCGAAGCTTTTCCCTTCCGAACCACCTCGGATCACTGCCACGCTGTCAAAAACAGAATAAAAACTTTTGATATTTTTCAGGAAGTCACGAAAAAATATGAAAATTTGATATTTTATTCGTATCGATATTCTAAGGTGACTGGTGCGATTCGCGAATATTTAGAGGTGTTTTTATATCTTTTTCTTGATTTTTATATTTTTTGGACAATTACGAATTAAAATATTTTATATTTTTCGGGCAGTCACGAAAAAATGTGAAATTTTGATATTTTATTTGTATCTATATTCTAAGGTTACTGGTGCGATTCTGGAATTTTTTGAGGTGTTTTTAGGTCTTTTCATTGATTTTTATTTTTTGGATGTTTATGAATTAAAATTTTTGATATTTTTCGGTCAGTCACGAAAAAATGTAAAATTTTGATATTTTTTTTGTATCGATATTCTAAGGTGACTGGTGCAATTCGGGAATTTTTTGAGGCGATTTTATATCTTTTTCTTGATTTTTATATTTTTCGGACGTTTATGAATCAAATTTTTTGATTTTTTTCAGGCAGTCACTAAAAAATGTGAAATTTTGATATTTTATTTGTATCGATATTCTAAGGTGACTGATGCAATTCAAGGTTTTTTTTAGGTGTTTTTATGTCTTTTTCTTTAGTTTTATATTTTCCGGACGTTTTTGAATTAAATTTTTTTATATTTTTCAGGCAGTCACGAAAAAATGTGAAATTTTGATATTTTATTCGTATCGATATTTTAAGGTGACTGGTGCGTTTCGGGATTTTTTTGAAATTTCTTTATGTCCTTTTCTTGATTTTTATATTTTTCGGACGTTTACGAATTAATTTTTTTTATATTTTTCAGCCAGTCAGGAAACAATGTGAAATTTTGATATTTTATTTGTATTGATATTCTAAGGTGATTGGTGAAATTTGGGAATTTATTTAGGTGCTTTTATGTCTTGTTCTTGATTTTTATTTTTTGAGACGTTTACGAATAAAAAAATTTGATATTTTTTGGGCAATCACGAAAAAATGTGAAATTTTGATATCTTATTCGTATCGATATTCTAAGGTAACTGGTGCGATTCTGGATATTTTTGAGGTGTTTTAGTCTTTTTATTGATTTTTATATTTTTTGGACGTTTACGAATTAAAAATTTTAATATTTTTTGAGCAGTCACGGAAAAATGTGAAATTTTTATATTCTATTCATATCGACATCCTAAGGTGACTCGTGCGAATCGAGAATTTTTTGAGGTGCTTTTATATCTTTGTTTTTGTTTTTTATAAATTTCATATGTTTACGAATTAAAATTTTAGATATTTTTCGGGCAGTCAATAAAAAATGTGAAATTTTCATGTTTTATCTGTATCGATATTCTATGGTTTCTAGTGCGATTCAGGAATTTTTTGAGACGATTTTACGTCCTTTTCTTGATTTTTATATTGTTTGGACATTTAAAAATTAAAATTTATGATATTTTTCAGGCATTCACGACAAAATGTGAAATTTGATATTTAATTCATATCGATATTCTAATGTGACTGGAGCAATTCGGGAAATTTTTAAGGTGCCTTTATGTCTTTTTCTTAAATTTTATATTTTTCGGACGTTTACGAATTAAAATTTTTAATATTTTTGAGGAAGTCACGAAAAAAAATTGAAATTTTTTATTCTATTCGTATCCAAATTCTAAGGTGACTGGTGCGATTCGAAAATTTTTTGAGGTGTTTTTATGTCGTCTCCTTGATTTTTATATTTTTCGGAAGTTTACGAATTAAATTTTTTGATATTTTTGGGGCAGTCACGAAAAAACTGTGAAATTTTGATATTTCATTCGTATCGATATTCTCAGGTGACTGGTGCGATTCGGGAATTTTTTGAGGTGTTTTTATGTCTTTTTCTTATTTTTTTTATTTTTTTAGACGTTTATGAGTTAAAATATTTTTGCTATTTTTTGGGCAGTCACAAAAAATGCAAATTTTTTATATTCTACTCGTATCGATATTCTAAGATGACTGGTGCGATTCGGAAATTTCTTGAGGTGTTTTTATGTCTTTTTCTTGATTTTTATATTTTACGAACGTTTAAGAATTAAAATTTTTGATATTTTTCGGGAAGACACCAAAAAAATGTGAAATTTTGATATTCTATTCGTATCGATATTATAAGGTAACTAGTGCAATTCAAGATTTTTTGAGGTATTTTTATGTCTTTTTCTCAATTTTTATATTTTTCGGACGTTTACGAATTAAATTTTTTGATATTTTCGGGCAGTCACGGAAAATGTGAAATTTTGATATTTTATTTGTAACAATATTATAATGTGACCGGTGCGAATCGTGATTTTTTAAGGTGTTTTTATGTCTTTTTCTTGATTTTTATACTTTTTAGGCAGTCACGAGAAAATGTGAATTTTTGATATTTTATTCGTATAGATATTCGAAGGTGACTGGTGCGATTCAGAATATTTTAGGTATTTTGTTTATTCGGAAGTTTACGAATTAAAATTTTTGATATTTTTCGGGCATTTATGAAAAATTGTGAAATTTTGATATCTTATTTGTATCGATATTCTAAGGTGACTGGTGCGATTCGGGAAAAATTTGAGTTTTTTTATGTTTTTTGCTTAATTTTTACATTTTTCGGGCAGTCACAAAAAAATGAAAAAAATTGATAATATATTTGTATCGATACTATAAGGTGATAGATGCGATTCGGAAATTTTTTGAAGTGTTGTTGTGTCTTTTTCTTGATTTTTATATTTTTTGTACAATTTCGAATTAAAAGTTTTAATATTTTTCGGGCAGTCACAAAAAAATGTGAAATTTTGATATTTAATTTGTTTAGATATTCTAAGGTGGCTGGTGCGATTCTGAAAATTTTTGAGGTGTTTTTATGTCTTTTTCTTGATATTTATATTTTTCAGACGTTTAGGAATTTAAATATTTGATACTTTTTGGGCTGTCACGAAAAAATGTGAAATTTTGATACTTCATTCGGCTTGATATTCTAAGGTGACTAGTGCGATTAAAGATTTTTTCAGTGTTTTTATGTGTTTTTCTTGAATTCAATACTTTTCGGAATTTAAAGAATTAATTTTTTTGGTATTTTTTGGGCATTCACGAAAAAAAAAAAAAAACTTGATATTTTATTCGTATCGATATTATAAGGTGAATGGTGCGATTCGGGAATTTTTTGAGGTATTTTTATGTCTATTTCTTGATTTTTATATTTCTCAGACGTTTACCAATCAAAAATTTTGTTATTTTTTGGGTAGTCGCGAAAAAGTGTGAAATTTTGATATTTTATTGGTATCGATATTTCAAGGTGACATGTGTGATTTAGGAATTTTTTGAGGTGTTTTTATGTCTTGTTCTTGATTTTTATATTTTTCAGACGTTTAACAATTAAAAATTTGGAATTTTTTTAAGCAGTCACGAAAAAATGTGGAATTTTGATATTTTATTCATATCAATATGCTAAGTTGACTAGTGCGACTCGGGAATTTTTTGAGGTGTTTTTATTTTTATATTTTTCGGAGGTTTACGAATTAAAATTTTTGATATTTTTCGGGCAGTCACGAAAAAATGCGAAATTTTGATATCTTATTCGTATTGATATTCTAAGATTACTGGTGCGATTCTTAAATTTTTTGAAGTGTTTTAATGTCTTTTTTTTACTTCTATACATATCGGACATTTACGAATTAAATATTTTGACATTTTTTGGGCAGTTAAGAAAAAAAGTGAAATTTTAAGATTCTATTCGTATCGATATTCTAAGGTGATTAATGTGATACGAGTATTTTTTGAGGTCTTTTTATTTTTTTTTCTTGATTTTTATATTTTTCGGACGTTTGCGAATTAAATTTTTTGACATTTTTCAGAAAGTCACGAAAAAATGTGAAATTTTTATGTTTTATTCGTAACGATATTCTAAGGTGACTGGTGTGATTCGGGAATTTTGTGACGTGTTTTTACGTCTTAATCTTGATTTTAAAAATTTTCAGACGTTTACGAATTAAAATTTTAGATATTTTGCGATTATTCACAAAAAAATGCTTTATTTTATATTTTATTTGTATCAATATTATGAGGTGACTGGTGTGATTCGAAATTTTTTTGAGGTGTTTTTATGTATCTTTCTTGATTTTTATATTTTTCGAGCAGTCACGAAACAATGTGAATTTTTGTTGTTCTATTTGTATCGATATTCCAAGGAGTCGTGTGCGATTTGAGAATTTTTTGAGGTGTTTTAATATTTTTTTCTTGATATTTATATTTTTCGGACGTTTAAGAATTAAAATTTTTGATATTTTTTAGGGAGTCACGAAAAAACGTGAAATTTTTATATTTTATTCGTATCTATATTCTTAGGTGACTGGTGCGATTTGGAAATTTTTTGATGTGTTTCTACGTCTTTTTCTTAATTTTAATTTTTTTTGGATGTTTACGAATTAAAATTTTTAATATATTTTGGGGAGTCACGAAAAAATACAAAACTTTGATACTCCATCCGTATCGATATTCAAAGGTGACTGGTGCGATTCGGGAATTTTTTGAGGTGTTTTTATTTCATTTTATTGATTTTTAAATTTTTCAGACGTTTATGAATTAAAATTTTTGATATTTTTTGGGAAGTCGCGAAAAAATGTGAAATTTAGATATTTTAGTAGTATCGATATTCTAAGGTGATTTGTACTATTCGAGTATTTTTTGAGGTATTTTTATTTTTTTCCTTGATATTTATATTATTCGGACATTAACGAATTAAAATATTTGATATTTTTTGGGATGTGACGAAAAAATGTGAAATTTTGATAGTCTATTCCTATCGATATTCTAAGGTGACTGCTGCGATTCGAGATTTTTTTGAGGTGTTTTTATGTTTTAATCTTGATTTTTATATTTTTCACACGTTTATGAAATAAAATTTTTGATATTTTAAAGTCAGTTTCGAAAAAATGATCAATTTTTATATTTTATTCATATCGATATTCTATTGTGACTGGTGCGATTCGAGAATTTTTTAAGGTGTTTTCATGTATTTTTCTTGATTTTAACATTTTACGAACGTTTACGAATTAAATTTTTTGGTATTTTTGGTGCAGTCGCGAAAAAATGTGAAATTTTGAGGTGTTTGTATGTCTTTTTCTTGATTTTTATATTTTTCGGGCAGTTACGAAACAATGTGAAAATTTGATATTTTAATTGTATCGATATTCCTAGATGACGTGTGTCATTTGATGTTTTTTAGGGAGTCGCGAAAAAATGTGAAATTTCGATATTCTGTTCATATTGATATTCATAGGTGACTGGTGCGATTTGGAAATATTTTGATGTGTTTTTTATATCTTTTTCTTTTCTGGTGTTTACGAATTAAAATTTTTGATATTTTTCGGGGTGTAACGAAAAAATATGACTTTTTGATATTTTATTTGTATCGATATTCAAAGGTGACTCGTGCGACTCGAGAATACTTTGAGGTGTTTTTATGTCTTTTTCTTGATTTTTAAATTTTTGGACGTTTACGAATTAAAATTTTTGATAATTTTCAAGCAGTCACGAGAAAATGTGAAAATTTAATATTTTATTCGTATCGATATTCGACAGTGACTGGAGCGATTCGGGCAGTTACGAAAAATTGTGAAATTTTGATATTCTATTTGTATCGATATTCAAAGGTGACTGATGCGATTAGGAAATTTTTTGAGTGTTTTTATGTCTTTTTCTTAATTTTTACATTTTTCTGGCAGTCACAAAAAATGTGAAATTTTGATATTTTATTTGTATCGATATTCTATGGTGACTGATGTGATTCGGGATTATTTTGAAGTATTTTTATGTCTTTTTCTTGATTTTTATATTTTTCGTATGTTTACGAATTAAAATTTTTGAAATTTTTTCGGAAGTCACGAAAAAATGTGAAATTTTGATATTTTATTTATATCGATATTCTAAGGTGACTGGTGAGATTTGAAAATTTTTTGTGGTATTTTTATCTTTTTCTTGATTTTTTTCGGACGTTTATGAATTAAAATTTTTGATATTTTACTTGCAGTCACAAAAAAATGTGAAATTTTCATATTTTATTCGTATCGATATTCTTAGGTGACTGGTGCGGTCCGAGTATTTTTGTCTGTTTCTTGATCTTTATATTTTTCGGACATTTATGGATTAAAATTTTTAATATTTTTCGGGCAGTCACAAAAAAATGTGAAACTTTGATATTTTTTTCGTATCGATATTCTAAGGTAATTGGTGCGATTCAGGAATTTTTTGAGGTGTTTTTATGTCTTTTTCTTGATTCTTATATTTTTCAAACTTTTACGAATTAAAATTTTTGATATTTTTTGGTCTGTCACTAAAAAATGATAAATTTTTATATTTTATTCGTATCGATATTCTATGGTGACTGGTGCAATTCGAGAATATTTTAAGGTTTTTTCATGTATTTTTCTTTATTTTTATATTCTACGAATATTTACGAATTAAATTTTTTGGTATTTTTCGTGTTGTCGCGAAAAAATGTGAAATTTTGAGGTGTTTCTATGTCTTTTTCTTGATTTTTATATTTTCCGGGTAGTTACGAAACAATGTGAAAATTTGATATTTTATTTGTATCGATATTCTAAGGTGACTGGTGCGATTCGGAAATTTTTTGTGGTATTTTTATCTTTTTCTTGATTTTTTCGGACGTTTATAAATTAAATTTTTTGATATTTTACTTGCAGTCACAAAAAAATGTGAAATTTTCATAGTTTATTCGTATCGATATTCTTAGGTGACTGGTGCGGTCCGAGTATTTTTTGTCTTTTTCTTGATCTTTATATTTTTCGGACGTTTATGGATTAAAATTTTTAATTTTTTTCGGGCAGTCACAAAAAAATGTGAAACTTTGATATCTTTTTCGTATCGATATTCTAAGGTAATTGGTGCGATTCGGGAATTTTTTGAGGTGTTTATATGTCTTTTCCTTGATTTTTATATTTTCGGACGTTTACGAATTAAATTTTTTGATATTTATCGGGCAGTAATGAAAAAAGTGAAATTTTGATATTTTATTCGTATCGATATTCTAAGGAGACTAGTGCTATTCAGAAATTTTTTGAGGTACTTTTATGTCTTTTTCTTTATTTTTATATTTTTCGGACGTTTATGAATTAAAAATTTTAATATTTTTTGGGCAGTCATGAAAAATGTGAAATTTTGATATCTTATTCGTATCCATATTCTAAGGTGAACGGTGCGATTCAGGAATTAAATTTGTTGATATTTTTGGGTAGTCACAAAAAAATGTGAAATTTTGATATTCTAATTGTATCGATATTCTAAGGTGACTGGTCCGATTCAGTAATTTTTTGAGGTGATTTTATGTCTTTTTCTTGATTTTTATATTTTTCGAACGTTTATGAATTAAAAATTCTGATATATTTCGGGCAGTCACAAAAAAAATTGTAATTTTAATATTTTATTCGTATAAATATTCTAAGGTGGCTGGTGCAATTCGGAAATTTTATGTCTGATTCTTGATTTTTATATTTTTCGAACGTTTACGTAATAAACTCGTTGATATTTTTCGGGTAGTCTTGAAAGAATGTGAAATTTTGATATTTTCTTCTTATCAATATTATAAGGTGACTAGTGCGATTCGGGAATTTTTGAGGTGTTTATATGTCTTTTTATGTCTTTTTATATGTTTTGAACGTTTAGGAATTAAAATTTGTCATATTTATCGGGCAGTCACGAAAAATGTGAATATTTGATACTTTATTCGTATCGATATTCTAAGGTGACTGGTGTCATTCGTGAATTTATGTCTTTTTTTTTTTTTTTGGACGTTTAGAAATGAATTTTTTTGATATTTTTGGGGTTGTCATGAAAAAATGTGAAATTTTTATATTTTATTCGTATCGATATTCGAAGGTGATTGGTGCGCTTCGACAATTTTTTGAGGTGTTTATATGTGTTTTCCTTGATTTCTATATTTTTTCGTACGTTTACGAAATAAAAAATTTCATATTTTTTGGGCAGCCACGTCGGTCGACCTCTTGGCCTGGTCGGGGATCTATCTGCCGCCTCAGGTGGATCGTCACAACGTCTACGAGCCATCCCTACGAAAGAGAAAAACAAGTGAGATTCCATGAAACACGCACTGCACGAGATGATACAACATAAAGAATGTTCCTAATGACATCCTATAGCCTCTCGAAGATAAGTCACAGATATATCCAAATCTATCCGCAAGACTCTACAAGACGCTAGCTCTGTACAAGTGAGACCAACGAACAACCTGGCTCTGATACCAACTTGTCACGACCCGATTTCTCGAGTCGTGATGACACCTACAATATCCCACCAGTAGGTAAGCCAACCCGAAACCCAGAAAAGCTAGGAGTGGGTAAAAGGACAGAAACCAAGTGGTAAAAACAATAACAACAAAAAGGAATAAGGCAAGACAAAAGAATACATACATAAGAACTGAATCCCTCCAAGAACCTGGAAGTCACAAGTACAGAGCCATACTAAGAGTACAAATTCCAAAAGTGTACCAACATACAAAAATATACGCAACTACAAGGACCTGTCTCAAGTACAAAAGACGAGCCACAAAATATATGTACAGAAGGAGACGACAATGATCAGGACGTTGTGCTCACCCTCGCTTCCGGATACTGGCTGTTATTGGCTCGAATGGAGGCGTCGATGACTGGTTCTTGGTCCTACATCACGAAAATAGATGTAGAGTGTAGTATGAGTACCAGTGAAAAGGTACCCATTAGGCATCATAGGCCGACTGAGTAAGAAAGGTAAAAGCAATAGGAAATGCTAGAATAAAACACAGACAGAGGTCACGACCAAGAAAAGTAAAGGTATGCACACGAGTGTAAGGCAAACAAACCTAAGGTGACTACTCCAACTGGGCCCACATAAGCCCAGAAGGTACATTCGTGCGCAAATTGAAGTAAAAACTAGAAAAGACCCCTATAATCCCGTCAGCTACACAAAAAAGCTAAACTAAGACTAGAGGAGATTTGTAAACCCGAAGCATTACAGAAATGTCAGTATTCCCGAGCTATGAAAGAGAGGAAACACAGATCCTGAACCTCTAACCGCGGGTGAGTCTGCCTATAATAGATACGCCGATAGATTCGAACTCTGCAAGGGATAGTACAGAGCTCGGACCTCGAACCGCGGATGTCGACTACCCGTAGATAAAGTGATATAACCCGGGGGGGAGAACTCTATATGTCGACTCCATTATAGGAGGGTAAATAAGGAGCAGCAGGAAGAACAGAGCCCGGACCACTAACTGCGGGTGAAACCTTTTGTTAAGTTACCACGACAGTGGTAACTCTTCGTAACCATCTTCTATATCCTCTAACCATCTCACGGTGATAAGAGAACCGAACTAAAGCCGTATGTATCACTGAACGGGACCAGAGGGCGGGCGGAAATGCAGAAAGTTAGGGTCATACGAGAATAATAGATGTTAAGGCCCTACAACCAAGTCACTGCCTAGCTAAGGCTCATCTCTATCAGACCCAAGTCTGCTATATCAGTCTACCAGGACCTACACCTCTCAAAGTCACACCGGACTGAAATAATATAATTTATCACCTCTGAACAATCATGAGTCTATGGAATCACTAGTCTAAGTCTAGACTAAGGCCAAACATGCTCCAATAATAACTCATAAGTCAAATCCAGGCCAAACAAGGAAGCAAGGATGATCAAATATTACAATTCAAGTACCCGCTGCGCCCGGTGACAACCTAAATATGATTTTTATCGAAAAAGGCATGTTAATCTAGTTCTCCACCCCAATATTCATGCAAATCCACATACGCTCACACATTCTGATCAATCTAAAAAAAGGAAAGTCGTAGCCTACTTGTAGGCCGAACACGCGCGCTCCAAACTACAATGCCGAAGCTTTTCCCTTCCGAACCGCATCGGATCACTGCCACGCTGTCAAAAACCGAATAAAAACTTTTGATATTTTTCAGGAAGTCACAAAAAAATATGAAAATTTGATATTTTATTCATATCGATATTCTAAGGTGACTGGTGCGATTCGCTAATTTTTAGAGGTGTTTTTATATCCTTTTCTTGATTTTTATATTTTTTGGACAATTATGAATTAAAATATTTTATATTTTTTGGGCCGTCACAAAAAAATGTGAAATTTTGATATTTTATTTGTATCTATATTCTAAGGTTACTTGTGCGATTTAGGAATTTTTTGAGGTGTTTTTAGGTCTTTTCATTGATTTTTATTTTTTGGATGTTTATGAATTAAAATTTTTGATATTTTTCGGCCAATCACGAAAAAATGTAAAATTTTGATATTTTTTTCGTATCGATATTCTAAGGTGACTAGTGCGATTCGGGAATTTTTTGAGGTGATTTTATGTCTTTTTCTTGATTTCTATATTTTTCGGACGTTTACGAATTAAATTTTTTGATATTTTTCAGGCAGTCACAAAAAAATGTGAAATTTTGATATTTTATTTGTATCGATATTCTAAGGTGACTGATGCAATTTGAGGTTTTTTTGAGGTGTTTTTATGTCTTTTTCTTTATTTTTATATTTTTCAGACGTTTTTGAATTAAATTTTTTTATATTTTTCAGGCTGTCACGAAAAAATGTGAAATTTTGATATTTTATTCGTATCAATATTTTAAGGTGATTGGTGCATTTCGGGATTTTTTTGAAATGTTTTTATGTCCTTTTCTTGATTTTTATATTTTTCGGACGTTTACGAATTAATTTTTTTTATATTTTTCAGGTAGTCAGGAAACAATGTGAAATTTTGATATCTTATTCATATTGATATTCTAAGGTGATTGGTGCGATTTGGGAATTTATTTAGGTGCTTTTATGTCTTGTTCTTGATTTTTATATTTTCAAACGTTTACGAATCAAAAAATTTGATATTTTTTGGGCAATCACGAAAAAATGTGAAATTTAGATATCTTATTCGTATAGATATTCTAAGGTAACTGGTGCGATTCTGGAATTTTTTGAGGTGTTTTTCTCTTTTTACTAATTTTTATATTTTTTGGACGTTTACGAATTAAATTTTTTAATATTATTCGAGCAGTCATGGAAAAGTGTGAAAATTTTATATTCTATTCATATCGACATCCTAAGGTGACTCATGCGAATCGGGAATTTTTTGAGGTGCTTTTATATCTTCTTTTTTTTTGTTTTTTATAATTTTCATACGTTTACGAATTAAAATTTTAGATATTTTTCGGGCAGTCAATAAAAAATGTGAAATTTTCATATTTTATCTGTATCGATATTCTATGGTTTCTTGTGCAATTCAGGAATTTTTTGAGACGATTTTATGTTCTGTTCTTGATTTTTATATCTTTCGGACATTTAAAAATTAAAATTTATGATATTTTTCAGGCAGTCACGACAAAATGTGAAATTTGATATTTAATTCATATCGATATTCTAATGTGACTGTTGCAGTTCGGGAAATTTTTAAGGTGCCTTTATGTCTTTTTCTTAAATTTTATATTTTTCGGACGTTTACGAATTAAAATTTTTAATATTTTTGAGGAAGTCACGAAAAAAATTGAAATTTTTTATCTTATTTGTATCCATATTCAAAGGTGACTGGTGCGATTCAAAAAACTTTTGAGGTGTTTTCATGTCGTTTCCTTGATTTTTAAGTTTCTCGGAAGTTTACGAATTAATTTTTTTGATATTTTTGGGGTAGTCATGAAAAAAATGTGAAATTTTGATATTTTATTCGTATCGATATTCTAAGATAACTGGTGCGATTCGAAATTTTTTTGAGGTGTTTTTATGTCTTTTTCTTGATTTTTATATTTTACGAACGTTTAAGAATTAAAATTTTTGATATTTTTCGGGTAGACACCAAAAAATGTGAAATTTTGATATTTTATTCGTATCGATATTATAAGGTAACTAGTGCAATTCAGGATTTTTTGAGGTGTTTTTATGTCTTTTTCTCAATTTTTATATGTTTTTGAATGTTTATGAATTAAATTTTTTGATATTTTCGGGCAGTCACGAAAATATGAAATTTTGATATTTTATTTCTAACAATATTATAATGTGACTGGTGCGTATCGTGATTTTTTTAGGTGTTTTTATGTTTTTTTCTTGATTTTTATATTTTTCGGACGTTTACTAATTAAAATTTTTGATACTTTTTGGGCAGTCACGAGAAAATGTGAATTTTTGATATTTTATTCGTATAGATATTCGAAGATGAGTGGTGCGATTCAGAATTTTTTAGGTATTTTGTTTATTTGGAAGTTTACGAATTAAAATTTTTAATATTTTTCGGGCAGTTATGATAAATTGTGAAATTTTGATATCTTATTTGTATCGATATTCTAAGGTGACTGGTGCGATTCGGGAAAATTTTGAGTTTTTTATGTCGTTTTCTTAATTTTTACATTTTTCAGGTAGTCACAAAAAAATGAAAAATTTTGATAATTTATTTGTATCGATATTATAAGGTGATTGAGTGTTGTTATGTTTTTTTCTTGAAATTTATATTTTTTGTACGTTTTCGAATTAAATTTTTTGATATTTTTTGGGAAGTCACGAAAAAATGTGAAATTTTGATATTTAATTTGTTACGATATTTTAAGTTGGCTGGTGCGATTCGGAAATTTTTTGCGGTGTTTTTATGTCTTTTTCTTGATAATTATATTTTTCAGTTAGGAATTAAAATATTTGATACTTTCTGGGCTGTCACGAAAAAATGTGAAATTTTGATACTTCATTCGGCTTGATATTCTAAGGTGACTAGTGCGATTCAAAAAAAATTCAGTGTTTTTATGTGTTTTTCTTGAATTCAATACATTTCGGAAGTTAAAGAATTAATTTTTTTGGTATTTTTTGGGCAGTCACGAAAAAATGTAAAAATCTTGATATTTTATTTGTATCGATATTATAAGGTGAATGGTGCGATTCGAGAATTTTTTGATGTATTTTTATGTCTTTTTCTTGATTTTTTTATTTCTCAGACGTTTACTAATCAAAATTTTTGATATTTTTTGGGTAGTCGGGAAAAAGTGTGAAATTTTGATATTTTATTTGTTTCGATATTTCAAGGTGACGTGTGTGATTTAGGAATTTTTTGAGGTGCTTTTATGTCTTGTTCTTGATTTTTATATTTTTCAGACGTTTAAGAATTAAAAATTTGGATATTTTTTACGCAGTCACGAAAAAATGTGGAATTTTGATACTTTATTCATATCGATATGCTAAGTTGACTAGTGCGACTCGGGAATTTTTTGAGGTGTTTTTATTTCTTTTTTCTTGATTTTTATGTTTTTCAAAAGTTTACGAATTAAAAATTTTGATATTTTTCCGGCAGTCACGAAAAAATACGAAATTTTGATATTTTATTTGTATCGATAGTCTAAGATTACTGGCGCGATTCTTAAATTTTTTGAAGTGTTTTTATGTTTTTTTTTATTTCTATACATATCGGACATTTACGAATTAAATATTTTGATATTTTTTGGGCAGTCAAGAAAAAAAGTGAAATTTTGAGATTTTATTCGTATCGATATTCTGAGGTGATTAATGTGATTCGAGTATTTTTTGAGGTCTTTTTATTTCTTTTTCTAGATTTTTATATTTTTCGGACGTTTACGAATTAAATTTTTGATATTTTTTGAAAAGTCATGAAACAATGTGAAATTTTTATGTTTTATTCGTAGCGATATTCTAAGGTGACTGATGCGATTCGGGAATTTTGTGACGTGGTTTTACGTCTTAATCCTGATTTTGATATATTTTAGACATTTACGAATTAAAATTTTAGATATTTTGCGATTAGTCACAAAAAAATGCTCTATTTTTATATTTTATTTGTATCGATATTATGAGGTGACTGGTGTGACTCTAATTTTTTTGAGGTGTTTTTATGTATCTTTCTTGATTTTTATATTTTTCGAGCAGTCACGAAACAATATGAAATTTTGTTATTTTATTTGTATCGATATTCCAAAGTGACGTGTTCGATTTGAGAATATTTTGAGGTGTTTTAATATTTTTTTCTTGATTTTTATATTTTTCGGACAATTAAGAATTAAATTTTTTGATATTTTTTAGGGAGTCACGAAAAAACATGAAATTTCTATATTTTATTCGTATCGATATTCTTAGGTGACTGGTGCGATTTGGAATTTTTTTGATGTGTTTCTATGTCTTTTTCTTATTTTTAATTTTTTTTGGATGTTTACGAATTAAAATTTTTAATATATTTTGGGGAGTCACGAAAAAATACAAAACTTTGATATTCCATCCGTATCGATATTCAAAGGTGACTGGTGCGATTCGGGAATTTTTTGAGGTGTTTTTATTTCATTTTATTGATTTTTAAATTTTTCAGACGTTTACGAATTAAAATTTTTGATATTTTTTGGGAAGTCGGTAGAAAATGTGAAATTTTGATATTTTAGTAGTATCGACATTCTAAGGTGTTTGGTACAATTTGAGTATTTTTTGAGGTGTTTTTATTTCTTTTTCTTGATATTTATATTATTCGGACATTTACGAATTAAATATTTTGATATTTTTTGGGAAGTGAAGAAAAAATGGGAAATTTTTATAGTCTATTCGTATCGATATTCTAAGGTGACTGGTGCGATTCATAAATTTTTTGATGTGTTTTTATGTCTTTTTCTTTTCGGGTGTTGACGAATTAAAATTTTTGATATTTTCCGGGGAGTCACGATAAAATATGAAATTTTGATATTTTATTTGTATTGATATTCAAAGGTGACTAGTGCGAATCGAGAATTTTTTGAGGTGTTTTTATGTCTTATTCTTGATTTTTAAATTTTCGGACGTTTACGAATTAAAATTTTTGATAATTTTCAAGCAGTCACGAAAAAATGTGAAAATTTGATATTTTATTTGTATCGATATTCGACAGTGACGGGAGCGATTCGGGCAGTTACGAAAAATTGTGAAATTTTGATATTCTATTTGTATCGATAATCTAAGGTGACTGATGCGATTCAGAAATTTTTTGAGTGTTTTTATGTCTTTTTCTTAATTTTTACATTTTTTGGGCTGTCACAAAAAAATGTGAAATTTTGATAATTTATATGTATCGATATTCTAGGATTACTGATGCGATTCTTAAATTTTTTGAGGTGTTTTTTATGTCTTTTTTTTTATTTCTATACTTTTCGGACATTTACGAATTAAATTATTTGATATTTTTCGGAGAGTCAACAAAAATGTGAAATTTTGAGCTTTTATTCGTATCGATATTCTAAGGTGATTAATGCGATTCGAGTATTTTTTAAGGTGTATTTATTTCTTTTTCTTGATTTTCATATTTTTCGGACGTTTACGAATTAAATTTTTAGATATTTTGCGATTAGTCACGAAAAAATGTTTTGTTTTTATTCATACCGATATGCTAAGGTGACTAGTGCGATACGGGATTTTTTTCCAGAGGTTTACGAATTAAAATATTTGATATTTTTTGGACAGTCACGAAGAAATATGAAATTTAATGTTTTATTCGTAGCGATATTCTAAGGTCACTTGTGCGATTCGAGAATTTTTTGAGGTGTTTTTATGTCTTAATCTTGATTTTGATATTTTTCAGATGTTTACGAATTAAAATTTTAGATATTTTGCGATTAGTCACGAAAAAATGTTTTGTTTTTATATTTTATTCGTATCGATATTATGAGGTGACTGGTGCTATTCAAAAAAAATTTGAGGTGTTTTTATATATTTTTCTTGATTTTTATATTTTTCGTGAAGTCACGAAACAATTTGAATTTTTGTTATTTTATTTGTATCGATATACCAAGGTGACGTGTCCGATTCGAGAATTTTTTGAGGTGTTCTAATGTTTTTTTCTTGATTTTATATTTTTCGGACGTTTAAGTATTAAAATATTTGATATTTTTTAGGGAGTCACAAAAAAATATGAGATTTCCATATTTTCTTCGTATCGATATTCTTAGGTGACTGGTACGATTCGGAAATTTTTTGATGTTTTTTTATGTCCTTTTCTTGATTTTAATTTTTTTTTGGATGATTACGAATTAAATTTTTTGATATTTTACGGGGAGTCACGAAAAAATACAAAATTTTGTTATTCTATTCGTATCGATATTCTATGGTGATTGGAACGATTCGAGTATTTTTTGAGGTGTTTTTATTTCTTTTTCTTGATATATTTATTTTTTGGATATTTATGAATTATATTTTTTGATATTTTTTGGGAAGTTATTAAAAATGTAAAATTTTGATATTCTATTCGTATCGATATTCTAAGTTGACTAGTGTGTTTCGAAAATTTTTTGAGGTGTTTTTATGTCTTAATCTTGATTCTCATATTTTTTAGACGTTTACGAATTAAAATTTTTGATATTTTTTGGTCAGTCACGAAAAAATTCTAAATTTTTATATTTTATTCGTATCGATATTCTATGGTGACTGGTGCAATTCGAATTTTTTGAGGTGTTTTCATGTCTTTTTCTTGATTTTTATATTTACGAACGTTTACGAATCAAATTTTTTGGTATTTTTCGTGCAGTCGCGAAAAAATGTGAAATTTTGAGGTTTTTCTATATCTTTTTCTTGATTTTTATATTTTTCGAGCAGTTACGAAACAATGTGAAATTTTGATATTTTATTTCTATCGATAATCCTGGATGACGTGTGTCATTTGATATTTTTTTGGGAGTCTAAAAAAAATGTGAAATTTTGTTATTCTGTTCATATTGATATTCGTAGGTGACTGGTGCGATTTGGAAATTTTTTGATGTGTTTTTATATCATTTTCTTTTCGGGTGTTTACGAATTAAATTTTTTGATATTTTTCGGCGAGTTACGAAAAAATATGAAATTTTGATATTTTATTTGTATCGATATTCAAAGGTGATAGGTGCGACTCGGGAATTTTTTGAGGTGTTTTTATGTGTTTTTCTTGATTTTTAAATTTTCGAATGTTTACGAATTAAAATTTTTGATAATTTTCAGCAGTCACGAAAAAATGTGAAATTTTAATATTTTATTCGTATCGATATTCGACAGTGACTGGTGCGATTCGATTAATTTTTTTGTTTTTTTTCTTGATTTTTATATTTTTCGTATGTTTACGAATTAAATTTTTCTATATGTTAGGCAGAAACAAAAAAAATGAGAAATTTTGATATTTTATTTGTATCGATATTCTAAGATGACTAGTGCGATTCAGAAAATTTTTGTGGTGTTTTGATATTTTTCTTGCAGTCACAAAAAAATGTGAAATTTTCATATTTTATTCGTATCGATATTCATAGGTGACTGGTGCGATTTGATTATTTTTTGTCTTTTTCTTAATCTTCATATTTTTCGGACGTTCATGAATTAAAATTTTTAATTTTTTTCGGGCAGTCACAAAAAATGTGAAACTTTGATATTTTTTTCGTATCGATATTCTAAGGTAGCTGGTGCGATTCGGGAATTTTTTGAGGTGTTTTAATGTCTTTTTCTTGATTTTTATATTTTCGGACGTTTACGAATTAAAATTTTTGATATTTATCGGGTAGTCATGAAAAAAGTGAAATTTTGATATTTTATTCGTATCGATATTCTAAGGCGACTGGTGCGATTCAGGATTATATTGATGTGTTTTAATGTCTTTTTCTTGATTTTTATATTTTTTGGAAGTTTACGAATTAAAATTTTTGATATTTTCGGGCAGTTACAAAAAAATGTGAAATTTTGATATTTCAATTGTATCGATATTCAAAGGTGACTGGTGCAATTCAGGTATTTTTTGTGGTGATTTTATGTCTTTTTCTTGATTCTTATATTTTTTGAACGTTTACGAATTAGAATTTTTGATACTTTTCGGGCAGTCACAAAAAAAATTGAAATTTAATATTTTATTCGTATCAATATTCTATGGTGGCTGGTGCGATTCGAGAATTTTAATGTCCGATTCTTGATTTTTATATTTTTCGGACGTTTACGTAACAAACATTTTGATATTTTTCGGGTAGTCTTGATTGAATGTGAAATTTTGATATTTTTTCTTCGTAACGATATTATAAGGTGACTAGTGCGATTCAGAAATTTTTGAGGTGTTTTTATGTCTTTTTATTGATTTTTATATTTTTCGGACGTTTACGAATTAAAATTTTTCATATTTATTGGGCAATCACGAAAAATGTGATTCGTATCGATATTCTAAGGTGACTGGTGTCATTCGTGAATTTATGTCTTTTTCTTGATTTTTATATTTTCGGATGTTTAAAATTAAATTTTAAATATTTTTGGGGTTGTCATGAAAAAATGTGAAATATTTATATTTTATTCGTATCGATATTCGAAGATGATTGGTGCACTTCGACAATTTTTTGAGGTGTTTATGTGTTTTCCTAGATTTCTATATTTTTTCGTACGTTTACAAAATAAAATTTTTCATATTTTTCGGGCAGCAACGTCAGTCGACCGCTAGGCCTGGTCGGGGCTCTATCTGCCGCCTCAGGTGGATCGTCACCACATCTACGAGCCATCCCTACGAAAGAGAAAAACAAGTGAGATTCCATGAAACCAATGAAACACAGACTGCACGAGATAATACAACATAAAGAATGTTCCTAATGACATCCTATAGCCTCTAGAAGATAAGTCATGGATGTCTCCACACCTATCCGCAGGACTCTACTAGACGCTAGCTCTGTACAAGTGAGACCAACAAACAACCTGGCTCTGATACCAACTGGTCACGATCCGATTCCTTGAGCCATGATGACACCTACTATATCCACCAGTAGGAAAGCCAACTCGAAACCCAGAAAAGCTAGGAGTAGGTATAAGGACAGAAACCAAGTGGCAGAAACAATAACAATAAAAAGGAATAAGGCAAGCCAAAAGAATATGCATAAGAACTGAAACCCTCCCAGAACCTGGAAGTCACAAGTACAGAGCCATACTAAGAGTACAAGTTCCAAAAGTGTACCAACATACAAAAATATACGCAACTACAAGGACCTGTCTCAAGTACAAAAGACGAGCCACAAAATATATGTACAGAAGGAGACAACAATGATCAGGACGTTGTGCTCACCCTCGCTTCTGGATACTGGCTGTTACTGGCTCGAATGGAGGCGTCGATGACTGGTTCTTGGTCCTGCATCACGAAAATAGATGTAGAGTGTAGTATGAGTACCAGTGAAAAGGTACCCATTAGGCATCATAGGCCGACTGAGTAAGAAAGTAAAAGCAATAGGAAATGCTAGAATAAAACACAGACAGAGGTCCCGAACAAGAAAAGTAAAGGTATGCACACGAGTGTAAGGCAAACAAACCTAAGGTGACTACTCCAACTAGGCCCACATAAGCCCAGAAGGTACATTCGTGCGCGAATTGAATTAAAAACTAGAAAGGACCCTCATAATCCCGTCAGCTACACAAAAAAGCTAAACTAAGACTAGAGGAGATTTTTAAACCCGAAGCATTACAGAAATGTCAGTATTCCCAAGCAATGAAAGAGAGGAAACACAGAGCTTGGACCTCGAACCGCGGGTGAGTCTGCCTATAGTAGATACGCCGATAGATTCGAACTATGCAAGGGATAGTACAGAGATCGAACCTCGAACCGCGGATGTCAACTACCCGTAGATAAAGTGATATAACCCGGGGGGGAGAACTCTTTATGTCGACTCCATTATAGGAGGGTAAATAAGGAGCAGCAGGAAGAACAGAGCCCGGACCACTAACCGCGGGTGAAACCATTTGTTAAGTTACCACGACAGTGTAAAGCTTCCAAATAAGCTATCCAAGGATTCCCGCATCTAAAATTCATGACGATCTTCTATATCCTGTAACCATCTCACGGTGACAAGAGAACTGAACTAAAGCCGTATGTATCACCGAAAGGGCCCGGAGGGCGGGCGGAAATGCAGAAAGTTAGGGTCATACGAGAATTATAGATGTTAAGGCCCCACAACTAAGTCACTGCCTAGCTAAGGCTCATCTCTATTAGACCCAAGTCTGCTATATCAGTCTACCAGGGCCTACACCTCTCAAAGTCACATCGGACAGAAATAATATAATCTATCACCTCTGAACAATCGTGAGTCTATGGAATCACTAGTTTAAGTCTAGACTAAGGCCAAACATGATCCAATAATAACTCATAAGTCAAATCCAGGCCAAACAAGGAAGCATGGATGATCAAATATTACAATTCAAGTACCCGCTGAGCCCGGTGAAAACCTAAATATGATTTTTATCGAAAAAGGCATGTTAATCTTGTTCCCCACCCCAATATTCATGCAAATCCACATACGCTCACACATTCTGATCAATCTAAAAAAAAAGGAAGTCGTAGCCTACTTGTAGGCCGAACAAGCGCGCTCCAAACTACAACGCCGAAGCTTTTTCCTTCCGAACCGCCTCGGATCGCTGCCACGCTGTCAAAAACAGAATAAAAACTTTTGATATTTTTTAGGAAGTCACGAAAAAAAATGAAAATTTGATATTTTATTCGTATCAATATTCTAAGGTGACTACTATGATTGGGAAATTTTTAGAGGTGTTTATCTATCCTTTTCTTGATTTTTATATTTTTTTGACAATTACGAATTAAAATATTTGATATTTTTTGAGCAGTCACGAAAAAATATGAAATTTTGATATTTTATTTGTATCTATATTCTAAGGTTACTGGAGCGATTCAGGAATTTTTTGAGGTGTTTTTAGGTCTTTTCATTGATTTTTATTTTTTGGATGTTTATGAATTAAAATTTTGATATTTTTCGGCCAGTCACGAAAAAATGTAAAATTTTGATATTTTTATCGTATCGTTATTCTAATGTAATTAGTGCGATTCGAGAATTGTTTGAGGTGGTTTTATATCTTTTTCTTAATTTTTATATTTTTTGGACGTTTACGAATTAAAATTTTTGATCTTTTCAGGCATTAACGAAAAAGGTCAAATTTTCATATTCTATTAGTATCGATATTTTAAGGTGACTGGTGAGATTCAGGAATTTTTTAAGGTGTTTTTATGTCTTTTTCTGAATTTTTTTATTTTTCGAACGTTTACGAATTAATTTTGTTTTATCTTTTTCGGACAGTCACGAAAAAATGTGAACTTTTTATATTTTATTCGTATCGATATTCTAAGGTGAACGGTGCGATTCGGGATTTTTTGAGGTGTTTTTGTGTCTTTTTTTGTTGATTTTTATATTTTTCGGACGTTTACGAATTAAAATATTTGATATTTTTTGGACTGTCACGAAAAAATGTGAAAATTTGATATTTTATTCGTATCAATATTTTAAGGTGACAGGTGCGATTGGGGAATTTTCTGAGGTGTTTTTATGTCTTTTTCTTGATTTTTATATTTTTTGGACGTTTACGAATTAAAATTTTTGATATTTTTCAGGCAGTCACGAAAAATTTGAAATTTTGATATCTTATTTGTAATTGATATTCTAAGGTGACTGATGCGATTCGGGAATCTTTTGAAGTATTTTTATTTCTTTTTCTTTATTTTTATATTTTTTGAACGTTTACCAATCAAATTTTTTGATATTTCGGGCAGTCACGAAAAAATGTGAAATTTTGATATTTTATTCGTATCGATATTCTAAGATGACTCGTGCGATTCGATAAATTTGAGGTGTTTTTATGTCTTTTTCTTGATTTTGATATTTTTCGGACAGTTACAAAAAAATGAGAAATTTTGATCGTCTATTCGTATCAATATTCTAAGTTGACTGGTGCGTTTCGGAATTTTTTTGAGGTGTTTCTATGCGTTTTTCTTGATTTTTATATTTTTCGGATGTTTATGAATTAAACTTTTTGCTATTTTTCGGGCAGTCACGAAAAAATGTGAAATTTTAATATTTTATTCGTATCGATATTCTAAAGTGCTTGGTGCGATTCGGGAAATTTGAGGTGTTTTAGTATTACAATCAACATTTCAGAATAGTGAAATTTTTTTATCTCTTCGTCATTTATTCGTCATTTAGAAAATCTAAGAATGAATCATTGATAATTAGCCAGATCATTAATACAAAAAATGTCCAAATACCAATATTTGTCGAATGTTTACGAATTCAAGTTCTTGATATAGTTCGAGATGTCGCGAAAAAATTTGAAAATTTGATATTCTATTTGTGTCGATATTTTAAGGTGACTGGTACGATTTTGGAATTTTTTGAGGTGTTTTAAATTCATTTTCTTAATTTTTATATTCTTCAGACGTTTACGAATTCAAATTTTTGATAATTTACGGAAAGTCACGAAAAAATGTGAAATTTTGATATTCTATTCGTATCGATATTCTACGGTAACTGATGCGATTTCTGAATTTTTTGAGGTGTTTTTATGTCTTTCTCTTGATTTTTATATTTTTGAGACACTTACGAATTCATATTTTTGATCTCTTTCGGGCAGTCGCGAATAAATATGAAATTTTGATATTCTATTTGTATCGATATTTTAAGGTGACTGGTGCGATTCGGGAATTTTTTGAAGTGTTTTTATGTCTTTTTCTTGATTTTTATATTTTTCGGAGGTTAACAAATTAAATTTTTTGATATTTTTCGCGAAATTACAAAATTATGCTCAATTTTGGTATTTCATTCATATCGATATTCTAAGGTGATTGGTGCGATTCGAGAATTTTTGGAGGAGTTTTTATGTCTTTTTCTTGATTGTTATATTTTTCGGATGTGTATGAATTAAATTTATAAATATATTTCGGGCATTTACGAAATGTGAAATTTTGATATCATATTCGTGTAGATATTCTAAGGTGACTGGTGCGATTCGGGAATTTGTTTGAGGTGTTTTTATGTCTTTTTCTTTATTTTTATATTTTTCGGACATTTACGAATTGAAATTTTTGATATTTTTCCGGCAGTCACGAAAAAATGTGAAATTTTTTAATTTTATTTGTATTGATATTCTAAGGTGATATATGCGATTCGGGAATTTTTTGAGGTGTTTTTTTATTTTTTTCTAGATCTTTATATTTTTTGGGCAGTAATGAAAAATGTGAAACTTTATTCGTATCGATATTTTAGGTGACTGGTGCGATTCGTGAATTTTTTGTGGTGTGTTTATGTCTTTTTCTTGATTTTTATAATTTTCTGACGTTTAAGAATTAAATTCTTTGATATTTTTTGTGGAGTTATGAAAAAATGTAAAATTTTGATACTATATTCGTATCGATATTCTAAGGCGACTAGTGTGATTCGGGAATTTTTGAGGTATTTTTATGTCTTTTTCTTAACTTTTATTTTTTTTGGACGTTTACGAATTAAATTTTTTGATATTTTTTAGGCAGTCACGAAATAATGTGTAAATTTTGATATCTTATTCGTATCGATATTCTAAGGTGACAGGTGCGATTCATAATTTTTTTGGTGTGTTTTTATGTCATTTCTGGATTTTTATATTCTTCGGACGGACGTTTACGAATTCAAATTTTTCATAATTTATGGGAAGTCACAAAAAAATATAAAATTTTGATATTATATTCAAATCGATATTCTAAGGTGACTAGTGCAATTTGAGAATTTTTTGATATTCTATGGTGACATGTGCTATTCAAATTTTTTTTTGTATGTTTTAATGTCTTTTTTATTGATTTTTATATTTTTCGGACGTTTACAAATTAATATTTTTGATCTTTTTCGAGCTGTAACGAAAAAAATGTGAAATTTTTATATTTCATTCTTATCGATATTCTAAGTTGGCTGGTGCGATTCTGAAATTTTTTGAGCTGTTTTTATGTCTTTTTCTTGATTTATATATTTTTTGGACGTTTACGAATTCAATTTTTTGATATTTTATGGGTTGCCATGACAAAATTGGAAATTTCGATATTTTATTCGTGTCGATATTCTAAGGTTACTAGTGCAATTTGGGATTTTTAGTGGTGTTTTTTTGTCTTTTTCTTGATTTTTATATTCTTCGGACGTTTACGTATTTAAATTTTTGATATTTTACGGGAAGTCACAAAAAAATTTGAAATTTTATATTTTATTGGTATCGATATTCAAAGGTGACTGTGCTATTCGCAATTTTTTTGAGGTGTTTCTATGTCTTTTTCTTGATTTTTATATTTTTTGAACATTTACGAATCAAATTTTTTGGTATTTTTGGGGCGGTCACGAAAAAATGTGAAATTTTGCTATTTTATTCGTATCGATATTTTAAGGTGATTGCTGCGTTTTGTGAATATTTTGAGGTGTTTTTATGTCCTTTTCTTGATATTTATATTCTTCGGATGTTTACGAATTTAAATTTTTGAATATTTTATGGGAAGTCATGAAAACATTTGAAATTTTGATATTCTGTTTGTATCGATATTCTAAGGTGACTGGTGCGATTCGAGAAATTTTTGAGGTGTTTTTATGTCTTTTTCTTGATATTTATATTTTTCGAACGTTTACGAATTAAATTTTTGATCTTTTTCGGAAAGTCACGAAAAAATGTGTAATTTTGATATTTTATTTTTGTCGATATTCTTAGGTGACTTGTGCGATTAATGAATTTTTTGAGGTGTTTTTTTGTTTTTTTCTTGATTTTTATGTTTTTTGGACATTTACAAATTCAATTTTTTGATATTTTTCGAGCAGTCACGAAAAAATTTAAAATTTTGATATTTTATTCGTATCGATATTCTAAGGTGACATTTGTGATTCGGGAATTTTTTGAGGGTTTTTTTATGTCTTTTTCTTGATTTTTATATTTTTCAGACGTTTACGATTTAAAAGTATTGATATTTTTCTGGCAGTTACGAAAAAATGTGAAATTTCAATATTTTATTTGTATCGATATTCTAAGGTGACAGGTGTGATTCAGGAATTTTTTTAGGTGTATTTATGTCTTTTTTTTATTTTCATATTTTTCGGACGTTTACGGATTAAATTTTTTGATATTTTTCGTGCAGTCACGAAAATATGTGAAATTTTGATATTCTATTAGTATCGATATTTTGAGGTAAGTGGTGCAATTCGAGAAATTTTAAAGTAATTTTTATGTCTTTTTCTTGATTTATATATTTTTTGGACGTTTACGAATTAATTTTTTTTATATTTTTCGGGCTGTCACGAAAAAATGTGAAATTTTAATATTTTATTCGTATCGATATTCTAAGGTGACAGGTACAATTCTGGAATTCTTTGAGGTATTTTTATGTCTTTTTATTGATTCTTATATCTTTCGGATGTTTACGAATTAAACTTTTAAATATTTTTCAGGCAGTCACAAAAAAATGTGAAATTTTAATTTTTTATTAGTATCGATATTCTAAGGTCACTTGTTCGATTCGGGATTTTTTTGAGGTGTTTTTATGTCTTATTCTTCATTTTTATATTTTTCGAACGCTTCCAAATTAAATTTTTTGATATTTTTTGGACAGTCACGAAAAAATGTGAAAGTTTGATATTTTATTCGTATCGATATTCTAAGGTGACTGGTGCAATTCGTTAATTTTTTGAGGTGTTTTTATATCTTTTTCTTGATTTTAATATTTTTCGGACGTTTCCAAATTTAAATTATTGATATTTTACGGGAAGTCACGAAAAAGTTTGAAATTTTGATGCCTTATTTTTATCGATATTCTAAGGTGACTGGTGCGATTCGGGAATTTTTTTGATGTGTTTTATGTCTTTTTCTTGATTTTTATATTTTTCGGACGTTTACGAATTAATTTTTTTGTTATTTTTCGGACAGTCTGATGAGTCCACGATTTGGACTCATTTAGGGCTTAATTTTAATAGATTTAGTGTCCTCGAATGCATATTTTGTCTCAATAACTGATATAAATCCTTTAATTTCAGGTATTTGAACTTAGGGAGAAAGCATGGACACTATTGAGCAAAAAGGAACAAGGCAGTGGAAAGAATGAAGAAAAGAAGGCGTGAGGATTGCCTAAACCTTGGGCGAGTTGCCGAATGGCCTTGGTCTCGCCTAATGTTCCAGTGTGCCAAGCCCTGAAGGAGAAAATCAAGTCGGCGGTAGAAAGAAGAAGTCGACGAGTTGCCGAACAGTTCCACGATGCAGTACTATATCGCCCAAATACAAAACTTGAATTTGCTGAAGGCCAATGCAGAAAGGCGATGAACCAGACCAAAGGGCAGATCGCCGAATGGATCGACGATCCCGACTAATTGCGCTGAGTGGACCTTCGCAGCACACTTTTTGACAATTATAAATACTTGTTTGAATTTTTAGTTTAGCATGCAACCAGTTTATGAAATTTTAGAGGGAAAATACATTAAAAAAAAACCCCTGAACTTGGTCGGATAACTTACTTTAGTACTTAAACTACACGGACGTTTAAATACCCCCCTTAAGATCTTTGAAGTGATTTTTGTTCCACCCTGAGACTATAACACCACTCTCACCCGCCACATCATAGCCACGTAAGCGCCACATCATAACCATGTAGGCACCATGTCATTAATCTTTATTTCTTTTTTACTTATTCACTATTTTTTCTTAAACACTTTTTAAAATTAATTATATC
>JAJOOI010016177.1:0-29130 GCA_029582585.1 Solanum bukasovii
CCTTTGATTATGCTTATTGCTTATGGTCATTTTAATTGCTTCCGCGACCAAGGATGTGTAATGATACGCTATGAGGCTTGTTTGGGGTTCCTTCGGGTTCCCCATTCGCCGGTCACGTCTAGGCCCTAGGCTTGGGTCGTGACAACTCATCCCCATTACAAGCCTTGAAAATACCTTTTTGATCTTGAGTAAGCCGCAAAAAATGTTGATTGAAAAATACGGGCAAACCTATGGGTGAAAGCATGCATTGTGTTCATCTTTGTGAGTGTGAGTGTTGCATTTGATTCCGAAGTTTTAAATTGCAAACCATTGTGTGTGAATATGGAATCATTCCTTGTATGAGGGAATTTGAAGACTTTGGTTGAGCTTGAACTTGAACTTGCATTTGAAGCAAGTATTGTGAACATGAGATTCTTTGATATTGGTGAGTCACAACTTGAATCTTTGAGTGCACATTTGATCTTTGCATAAGTAAATTGAGTCTTGTTGTGTGCATTCATGATTGAGTCTTGTGTAGCACTGTTCAAGACACCCTTTTTAAACCACTGAACTTGAGTTTGCTTGAGGACAAGCAAAAGTTTAAGTTGGGGGTGTTGATGAGTCCACAAATTAGACTCATTTCTATGTTTTGATAGAATTAGTGTCCTCAAATGCATATTTTGTCTCAATATCTGATGAAAACCCTTAAGTTTCAGGTATTTGGAGTTTGAGGGAAAGCATGAACACTACTTAGCAAAAAGAAACAAAGGCAGCTGAAAGAATGAAGAAATGAAGATCTGAGAATCGCCGAACCCGTTCGGCAAGTCGCCAAAAGGTCTTATCCTCGCCTTTTGTTCCAGTGTGCGGAGCCCTAAAGGAAAAGATCAAATCGGCGATGAAATGGAGCAGTCGGCGTGTCGCCGAGCAGTTCCGCGAAGCAGTACTATACCGCCCAATGATACAGGACGCGAAGATGCTGAAGGCAAGATCTGAAAGGCGATGAAGCAGACCAAAGGGCAGATCGCCGAGTGTATCGACAATCCCGACTAACTGCGCCGAATGGCTCCTTTGCAGCACATTTTCTGAAAACTATAAATACTAGTTCAGTTTTTATTCTTAGTAGTCAGTTTTAGTTGTATTAAGTTTTAGAATACAATTTTGAGAGACAATATTCTCTCTAAGTTTAGAGAGGGTTTTTGAAGAACTTGAAGATTCAAAGGGTTTCAACTCCAAGATTTTGGACTTGGGTCTTGTGGATTCTTCACTCTTGACTTGTTTTAAGACTTAATCTTGCATACCCATTGATGGAAACTGATATTGGTATAACTTTTTATCTCTTTTACATGTCTAGCTAAAACCCCAATTCTTGAGGTGTGATTTTGTGAATATGGGTTAGATTATCTGTTGGGTCTTGCTTGTTGATGGTTTATTTGTTGTGTAAATGTGATTTCGTTTAGTAGTTGTGGTGGAACTTAATGAAATTGTAGTTGCAAATACGATTTCACATTTGTGTTTTCGGCTTGCTCGAGAGAAAGGTCATAAAACTAAGACTACTAAATTGATGGCCGATGGGATTGGGTTGACATGAGGTTCAACTCGAGAGAGTGAACCCTAGTCCTTCTCCCACACATTCAGCTCGAGAGAGTGAGTGGGCTAAGGCGGAGGTTGTGCTTAAAACAGCAACTCGGTGTTCGAGAGAAATCAAGTTGATTCGGTGTAAGTTGCTCGAGAGAGAATTTACCCCTACTGTAGTCTAGCCTAGTCACAAATATTCAACGAATTTACTATCAAAAGCATGTACCCAATGATCTAGTTTAGCCCGTATTCTTGTCACATCCCAAGAATCCTGTCTCCATATTCGTAATTCTCTTTATTTTTGTTGATTTTGCTCTTTACTTGTTAACAAACCCCCCCATTGATAATTGACACTCGTGTCAAACCCTTTAATTTGTCATGTCTTCATTCGATAAAGTCTTTAGCTACTGTTAGCTTTAGCACTTTCGCGCTTAACCACTAATTTTCAGAAACCGCTCCCTTGGGACTCGACCCCAACCCTTGGTTGGGTTACTTTACTATTATACGATCGTAGACACTTGCATTGGAAGTTGTATCTTGATTACGCAAACATCACTCGGTAAGCCACATTTTATATTTATATACCCTTAAAAATTATTTTGACCATACTTCTACCTCAACCAATTTGAACTTGTTTCAGCAACTTTTATAATTGTTATATATTATTCAGCAAATTGATCGGTTGTTATTCTAGTCTAAGCAGTTATTGTGTTTAGTTTTGCTGTGTATATTTTTAATAGTTATTGTATTTATCTCAATAATTGTTGTGTATATTCTCAAGAGTTATATATATATATATATATATATATATCAGCAGTTGCTGAAAATAGACATAACAACTAATATAATTGTCATAATTATTGGATATTATTTATACTTATGCCTCAATATTTATTTTTTACGCCTAGATTGTGTACCATGGATAGCTCCTTCAATCACTGAGATGGAGATTAAATTTATTTCTGAATTGGTTCCCTTGGAAGAAAAAAAGATAGATTCTAGGCTTGAAAAGCTTCAAAAATATTTAACTGGAGCAACAACCATTAAAAGAAATTTATTTGTGGTTGAAAAGGATTTTGATCCTTCGAGATGTTTTCACAAAGTTGTTGTCAGTGTTGCGGATGATGATGCAACAAGATTGGAAGATTATATTGATATTAGTGTTATTCACAAAGAGAATATACCACCAAGAACAACACCAATATCAACATAATCTTTGCATATTGCTGCATCATCATCCGCGCAATAACTTCGTGAATAGCTCTCAAAGGATCAAAATCATTTTCACCTATAGATAAATTTGTTTTAATGGCCGGTTGTTGCTCTAGTCAAATATTTTTGAAGTTTTTCAAGCGTAGGATCCATCTTTTTTTCTTACAAGGGAACAAATCCAGAAATAAATTTCATCTTCATCTCAATGATTGAAGGAGCTATCCATAATCTATGGATACATAATCTACACGTAAAAAATAAATATTGAGGCATAAGTATGAATAATTTTCAATAAGTATGACAATTACACTAGTTGTTGCGTCTATTTTCAGTAACTGATGTAACTATTTCAGCAACGGCTAAAAATATACACAATAATTACAGAGATAGATACAACATCTGCTAAGAATA
This sequence comes from Solanum bukasovii, assembly GCA_029582585.1. Taxonomy (NCBI): domain Eukaryota; kingdom Viridiplantae; phylum Streptophyta; class Magnoliopsida; order Solanales; family Solanaceae; genus Solanum; species Solanum bukasovii. The sequence goes on from JAJOOI010016177.1 coordinate 3,178, forward strand.
TACACATCAATTCCTGAAACTAGCATAACAAGCTGAATATAACACAACTGTTTAGACTAGCATAACAACTTACTAATTTACTGAATAATATTCGACAATTTAGGAAGTTGCTGAAACAAGTTCAAATTGGTTGAGGCAGAAGTAGTGTCAAAATAAATTTTAAGGATATATAAATATAAAATAAGGCATACAGAGCCAGTAAGGGAATTAAACAAAGGGCAAATTACAAAAATCACATACTTTAAGGCAAAATTACAATTTATCCCTTAAAAGTATATAATTACAGAAATCCCTCATTTTCGCGCATCAGATTAGTGTATCAGTATTTATATTATTGTATCTCGTGCATCATATTAATGTATCGGCGCTTATATTATTGTATCTCGCGCATCAGATTAATGTATCAGCGCTTATATTATTGTATCTCGTGCATCAGATTAATGTATCAGCGCTTATATTATTATATCTCGCGCATGTATCAACACTTATATAGCTCTGATACATTAATCTGATGCGCGAGATACAATAATATAAGCGCTGATACATTAATCTGATGCGCGAGATACAATAATATAAGAGCTGATACATTAATCTGATGCGCGAAAATGAGGAATTTTGGAGATTTGTAAAACTTATAGGGGATAATGGTAATAAGTAAACTAAAAGGTGGATTGCTGTAATTTTTCCTTAAACAAATCATCAATTCTAACTAAATTATTTTTCTTTGTATCAAGTCATCTAAATTGATAATAATAATAATAATAATAATGGAATTACAATTTGATGCTTTCCACTTTTAATAATAATAATAATAATAATAATAATAAATATATGATGATGATGATATGATGATTTAGTTATTGTGCTCTAATATTATATATCATTTAATTCTTTGAATTTTTTTCATGAAGTCATATGTTCTTAATAATATACTACTTCCAGAAGTTTAACTTTAGTCACTTGTATACCTAAATACAAACAATCACATGCATATATGCATACATATTTTATCATTACATTTTATCGTTATAAAACATATTAAACATATATTGTCAGAATCACTCTATATACAATTTTTAAATTGTTCTTCATCTATTCGCGCAACACTGTTATTTATCATATCTTTATGAAAATACAATTTAATCATTTTATTAATAACATAAATTTTGTATAGCGTTGCGAATTTTTTTCATTGATACTACAATTATTAGATGTATAAAGAGTCAAATACATGCATAATATAAGTAATAATATGAGTTTGGTGCAATATAAGTTCTTAGTTGTTAACTTGTTATATATATATTGTATTTTTTATATATAAAAAATGACACTGCTTTTTTTTAATATTTTATATATTTACACACTAAATAATCTTAAAACATATTCAATCAAATATAGATAATTGTTTAATAATGGGTAGAATGACGATGCAAATTGGCATTATTTAAGGCATTGCCAAAAAAAAGGATTCTGCCATTTTTAATGTCATCTAATTTTGGATTGTACCCTAATATACAAAACAAACAGACTTTGAATACATGAAATACAACAATTTTACCATAATAATTATAGCTACACAAAGTAATTATGATAATTATAGCTAGAGAAATATGATAACACCTAAACTATAGTCATTTATGTAAGTTTCTCTTTTTAAATTGAAAACCTTTTTGTCACCCCTCACTGAATTTTCTCTCTAGTAACATCTTAAATCATCATGTTGTTAATTCTTTAACTAATCATAATTAGTGCCAGAATCAGAAATTCTTACGTGATGTGTAACACATAGGATTAAAATAAGTGATCTAAGTAATTTTTGAATTGCCTTTTGCCACCAAGTAATTTTTATTTTTTTGCTTCTCAAGGATATTTAATTGTTCATATATAGCAGAAAAATATAGTTTTTGCCTTGAATGGATGGTCCAGAATTCAATTGAAACTCATTGCCTCTCTTTTATATATTTGTGTAATTCTTCTTAATTACATGGCCTATAAATGGAAGCGTTGTAACTTCCGGTACGCTGGAGTTTTAGAAGGGGAGAAAAAGGTTTAACTACTGAACCTTTTACATCACTTACAAAATTATACTAATATGTTAATTCGACTTCTTCTTCTTCTTTGGCATCCTCTGTAACTTCCTCCACTTCAAATATATCTGGAATGACAATCCTGAGAAGACCATGATGACGCTTGTCCATTGCTTTGTGGACAATGGGTTGCCACTTAACACAGATGACACGACTATGCTAACAAACTTGCGCGTTGTGGTGATGGTTGTGTTAGTCAGTGAACCAAATCGGCTAATGGTTAGAAAAATGAAGTTCTGGCCAACAGCACCACATAGACAGTACATAAGAATGTCCCACGCTGCTTCTGGGTGCTGCTTACAGAATTGAACCGCCTCAAATCTGCTGGCATTTGACCAGCCAAACATGAAGATCATATTGTAAATGGTACCCCATAAATTCATTCCTAACATAATATCCCAAGCAGATGTCTTAGGGTACCTGGAAAAATAGAAAAACTTTGTTAGTAACTACAAGTAATCGATTGAAGTTCTATCTAAACCATACATTTGGCACACATACCTAGCAAATTCAAGGAGAAAAATGTATATTAAAACAATGTGTTCTTTTGATTAGCACAATATTTTGGTTAAATCCCTCATAAGATAGAAATACTCATGCAATTTCTTCTATTCTTGATCCTAAAACTCTATAGGAGTTCTCATAGTTCTTAACCTAGACGTGTCTCTTTTGACATGAAGCAACCCAATGTGTCAATTCCCAATCAGAAGTTTAGCATATGGTGTAAGCCAAAAATCTTAAACAAAGTTGAACTGCAAGTATATAAAACACCAAAATGTTAGTGCTCATGGAGTGCAGTGACCTAAAATGTCCAAGTCTCATGAATTCTTCCCTCTTTGTTTTCCATTACATCATAAAATGACTTATAAACTTAATGACCACCCCCTATTGGTTGTTCGTGGATTCAATAATCAAGAAATCTATCCATGACTTCTTGCACTAAATTCTCCTGACACATTACTAATCCTCCAAGTGTAGATCTGCATATTATTAACAGATCAGTAAGGAGTCACAGATAACAAAATTACCTTGCGTTAATCGAATCCTGAGTAGCATTGGTGAAACCATCAAAGGTGAGGTTCAGGAAGCACAGCCCATATCCAACTGGAGCATTGGGGTGCGCCAACTTACTTATTGTTTTTGAGCTAGTCTGAAGACAAACAATTATAACAGAAAAGGTAAGCAGTGGTGCTAAAAAACATGCTCTGTTTGCTCGTATAATCGCAAGAATCAAATCTGAAAACTAATAGGATAGACAGGAGAGAATTGACACCTTTTTTCTTGTCTTTTTTTATTTATAAAATAAATTAATTCAGACGTTTTAAATAAAATGTCACCTTTAGAAGTGCAAACATTGATACTCCACCAGCAACAAGCAGTGTGCACACATACTCTGGAACTGTATATCTTATGCCATAAACTATTGCGCCCATGAGCATTACTGCAGAAAAGCATTGTAACTGTATATGTCAATTAAAAGAAAGCTTTTATGAATATAAATATATTTTATGAGTAACGCACAAATATATATCAACAAAAACATCTATCAGTAAAGGAAGCCAGAAATTCTGGTTTCTTGCAGCAGAACATTTAAGCACGGGTGTATCCTATAGATAAGCCTCCCTAGCAGCCACTAAATAGTCCTAGACATGGTGTCCAAAGGGAGGCATCAATAGAAACAATAGAGGGATCCTTCCCTAGAGCTTTTCATTAATCTCCGTTTTTCCTATAGCTTTCCATTAATCTCCTTTTAGCCCAACAACTCTTTTTCATCAGGGAGATATGAGAGACACAGAGATCCCAGTTACAGTAAATTCTCTCTTATCTAAAAAAATGAAAATATTAGTTCTAACTCCATAGAGATGCTATGTCACCATACCACTCTTCCATGTGGTCCTCCAAATGTAAACTGCTTGATTCTACCAATCTTTTGACCTTCAATGGTCAAGACTATCAGATACAATTATCAGGTAGACTATGAGGCAATTCATTTATTTATTTCTAGTCCACTAAACCCATATCCTCTACTCCAAAGTGCTTCTTTTTTTTTTTTGAGAAGGACTCCAAAGTGCTTTTGACAACCATTCCAGTTAAACACAATTTCTTCTCTGAATATCCAACAATGACTGGAAACCCACCATGTTTACTTGCTATTCTTTCTTTTTCTTCCTTTTCCCGAGTACTGGCTATTCTTTCTATGGTCATGGTCTTAGCATATGTATGATCAGGGTATTTTCATGTTGACGAAAATGTTTGCTAATGCATGTATATTCCTTTCCTTTTTCTCTTATTCCCAAAAGGAGAAAGAAAACATATGCTCATTGACATGAAAATTCCATTCTCTTTGAAAGCCAAATCAAGCATCTCTCTAACTCTCACGTCTTTCCTTTTGTTATCAATACAACAAAAGATAGTGTCCCCTATAGCTTTCCATTGATCTCCTTTTCCCTATAGCTTTCCACATCTCCTTATTAGCCAACAAACTTGTTTTTGATTGATTATTTGACAACAAAAACTCGAAAGGAAAAAGGAAGGGAAAAAAAAGGAAAGACATTTGTTATAACTTCAAAAAGAATCTTGTTAATGGTAAAATACCAGGAATCATTTTTGATGATTTTGCCAGGACCTGCAAAGCCAATTAACCTCATTAGTATCAGAAGTAAAGAAACAATTATTTAGAACAAAAAATGTCAACTCCTACGACTAGGATATTGATCACAGCCAGTAAAGCATTCTTCTAGTCCTAAATGCTATTTTGGAAAATTCTAGAATTATGGTTTACATTTCACAACAAGAAGAGAAAATTCCATGGAAATTGGACATACCTGTGCAGGATAACTGATATATTTTAGTGCTTCAATCCCCATTGCTGGTCCAATAGTATTAGTAATGCCAGCACTCCAGTAACTCCACCAGGGAGCACCACCACTGTTTCCGCTTGACCAAATCTTTATCACTGCACAAAAAGCACACTGAATTCTTAACTAATCATCTAACTAGTGCTAATTCAAGCATATATACCATATCACCAAGAAACATGTGAACATCCAATACTTGAATGCTGTAAACTTACTCATAAATGACCATATCAGACATACTACATTTTGTGCCAGGTTCAGGAATGCCAAGTGTTCAAACCTCTCGTTGTTTGGGCCAAACCGCTTAGTTGACCTAAAGCCCAAATACAAACAAACACAAAAAAATCAACTTAACGTATATAAACACTGCACAACTCAATCAATCAACAAGACCTCATTACCAAACACCTAGGATCAGCTGATTCAGTGGCGTAGCCAGAAATTTCATGAAGGGTGTCCAAACTTTTGATAGTAAATTAAAAAAAAAAAAAAGTTACTCTATAGGTGTAGGTTTTGAGCATACCCTTGCCATTGAGCTACAAGTCTCCATTGATTCTAAGTGTGTTCAAAATACTATATATATACCAATATAAAGTAAGATTTGATACTTTTCCGACAAAGCTGGACACCCTAACACTACCATAGCTCCGCCCCTGTCAGCTATATGAATCTTTATATACATTATGCTCTGTTCAGGTCCATTTGTAAATATTTGGCTTTCAAGCTCACAAGTTCAAAAATACATTGTGACAAAAGTTACACAAAAATTCCAAAAAATTGACCGTTATGGCATATTCAGGCAATGTCTTTGGATTGAAATGAACTTATGAATCTTTGCTATGGTTACTAAAGATACTCCGGTGATTAATACAAAATATTTTAGTTACCAAGAAGGAAAACAAAAAGGCAATGTCTCGTTATAACTCAACATAGAAGCTGCTGCCTTAATTTCCTTCTTTATTGGTTATCAATATTACTATACTACTCACTCACACTAAATTCATGTGACACTCTTTCCTTCTTACTCAGTCTAAGAAAGAACGACATCTTCCTATATTTAGTAACAATTTTATTTTGAACTTCCCATTTTAAGCTCCAGAAATTTGCAAGTCTTGTGTTAGATCACAAGTTTCAAAATTCTTTTTTTATCTCTTAAATTTCGTAACCAGTCAAACACATTTCACATAAATTAGGACGGAGGGAGTAACATTTAGCATAGCACGTTCCATCAATTCTATTTCAATATCTAACTTTTTATTATTGAATCATAAGACCACCTCATCAAAACGTTTGAAGTGTTAGAAAGAACACACCGGTAAACTATATATTTTTTCGAACCAAACTGGTAAAATTTCTTCTTTTTTTCTTGATTAATCGCCAATAAACATGAAACAAAACTCCATTCCAAATTAACAGTCACTTTAGCTCAAAAAATATTTCCTAAAATAATTGTAAACTTAGGAATTCAATACTAAAGCTGCAATTATTTTCCTATTTAAGAAGATATCAATCAGTTTTTATTAGACAACAGTTAAATGAGAACGAATTAGTAATAGCAAGGAACATAACAAAAATGAATAAAAGTTTCTAGAAATCGGAAGAAGAGTGAAATGCTTACACAGTCTCTTGCAGAACGCCTTGGTAAATATAAGCAGACCAAATGCCGGCGACACAAAAGGCGAGGACCATAACACGGCGGATCCCGGCGCCGTGAGACTCCATTGTGCTTAATGTCGTCGGCGCTTCCACTTTGATTCTCCCTGCCACGTGTGTATTCTCCGGCGACTCTCTCCGACGACGATTACTCACCGGCGATAGGGAATCGACGGGACACCTTCGGTGTTTGCCGTTGAATTTTCTATTTAACTGCCGCTGCACCGGAAATGATGATTTTGTTTTTGGGAAATTTGTATTACAGAATTGTGGGATCTGATTACGTATGTACTCCACGTGGCGAATAGCTATTAGGTGACATAAGTGTTAAGCGACATGTGATTGGCAGTGTAAACGCATACACTTTTTATTTTTAAAAAAAATCAAAAATGTCATTAAATTACGTGAAGAATAAAAATATCATCCGTTTATAGTTTGACTCACAAAATATTCTTATCGTTAATACTTTGGTTTTAAAATGTCCTTAAACTATGCGAAAGAACAAAAATTCCCTCAATTTATAGTTTGGTCCAAAAATGTCATTGTCGTAAATACTTTGGTCCAAAAATATCCTTGTTGTTATTTAATGGGTCACAAATGCTCATTTTCCGAATAAATATATATTATTTTCTTTTAACACATTCTTTTTTCTGATAATTTTTTTTAAAAAATCAACAAATGTTTATCTTACTTCAATTCAGAAAAAAATAAAAAATGAAAATATTTCTTATTTTATTATCATTATTTTTTACCATTATATAAATATAAATTAATGATGGATATATTTTGATCTTATATATATGACATATATTATCTGTCGAAAAGGTACATAAAGTTATTCTATTTTAATTGATAAAATGAGATTAAGAAAAAAAAAAATCCTATATTTTTATTTGTTAAAGTGATTTTAGAAGAAAGAAAACAAGAATAGTGTCCTTTAATAATATTTAATTAAGAAGAAGATGTGTTTAAAAAGAATAAAATAATATATTTATTCGTAAAAGGGCATTTTTGACCCATTTTGTAACTATAGGGGCATTTTTGGACCAAAGTATTGACTGCAAGGGCAATTTTGAAACAAAGTATTGACGGTAAGGGCATTTTTGAGCCAAACTATAAATGGAGGGCATTTTGTTCCTTTCACATAGTTTAAGGGCATTTTTTACCTTTTTACCTTTAAAAAAACTACTCCCTCCCTACTCCGTTCACTTTTATTTGACAAAAGTGAAAATGAAAATCTATTTTAGGAATAAGTAACAAGTAAAAATGAACGGATGGAGTATTTTGCTTTTCTATTTATTTTGAAGTTTCAACAAGGTCCCATGTGTTTACATTGAAGCCCATTAAATTTGAATCACCCAGAAAGAAATAGGAAAAATTATCTAACTATACAACTTTTTTTTATCATATCCTCTAAAATTTTCTACCATTTGAAAAAAATCTCGTCCCTTATCTTTTGATTCGGATGATGATGATTTTCATGAAAGTAGATCCAAACAACAAAATGATCCATTAATCATGAAGAAATTGCAAGAGGAGAAGTTGAAGAAGGATGCATGTTCGAGTTTCAAATCACCCATTGAAAAACTTCCAACGAGTTGGTATATAACCTCAATTATTTCTAATGTATTTGATTGATTTTTGTGTGTTTACTTATGTATCATGTTTATGTTTCAACTATTAGATATATTTACAAATATTTTTGTGTACAATGTATCTGACACAAATGTTATTGTTAATAAATTACCCCAATTATTTCAAACCTAAATCAGTATGAATCATGTTTATATAGTTATGTATCTGATACATAGCTATGTCAACTTTCATTATATTTTAGTAGCTGATACATACAATATCCATTGTTATGCATCGGATACATAACTAAACACACCTAATACAAAGTTGACACAATCCATATGGCTATATGTACCAGAACTCATGTATCAACTTTGTATTAGGTGCATTTAGTCATATATCAGAATTTGTATCTTGACACCATACATATAGTTTTGTGTGCTTACTTATATATTATGTTTATGTTTCAACTATCATATACATTACAATTTTGTTGGTGTACAATATATCGGGTACAAATGTTATTGTTGATAAATAACCTCAATTATTTCAAACCTAAATCAGTATGAATCATGTTTATAGTTATGTATCTGATACATGCAGAGTCGTCTTAACCCTAGGCCACTAAAGTCATCACTTGAGGCCCCATGTTTTTTTAAAAAAAATTACTTATAAATGTTATTTTAAAAAAAAAAATTATATGAACTATGAGTGATATGATTTCCACTAAGGAATTGCATATGAGACGAATATAGAATCCGAATTTTGTAAGAAACAATTTGATGAAAATAGTGATAACAAAATCACAAAGTCCCTTGAAATTCGATATATAGATTTGAACTTTTGAAACATATAAAAATACTTTTGATTTCTTATTTAGTGGTTAGGGGTGGGCATGGTATGGTATATACCGAATTACCACACCATACCAAAAAAAATTATATCGTAGTTTTAGTATTATGGTATTTGGTATGGTATATGATATACATTTTAATTTTTTTTGGTATTCGGTATGGTATTTGATATTTAGAAATAACATACCGAAATACCGAATACCATATCGAACTATACAGTTACATAAATAACATATATATGTATTATTAAAATATTAACAAATATGCAACCTAGTATTAGAACAAACTAAATGTTTAGAAGTTGAAACTTTGACTACTCTATTTTGATTGAAATGTATTTGAATTATTGATTAACAAAAGGAGTTTTTTGTACTTTATTTTGCATGTATATATCTACATGTGTAATGTGTTAGTATGATACAATTGAGACTTTTTTTAATGGTCAAAATCATAATACTCTATTATACGAGTATATATTAGTCGAAGTTAAACAATTTATGGCTACCGATTTACCATATCGTAGAATACTGTAACCAAACTTCAATATACCGAACCATACTGAATTAAATTGGTATGGTAATGGTATAATGTTTAAAAAATAGAATATCGAAATTACGATATCGATAGTTTCAAATACCGTATCGTACCATGAATTGCATATGAGATGAATATAGAACCCGAATTTTATAAGAAACAATGTGATGAAAATAGTGATAACAAAATCACAAAGTCCCTTGAAATTAGATATATAGATTTGAAATTTTGAACCAATTGAAGCATATGAAAATATTTTTGGTTTCTTATTTAGTGGTGAATTGAGATCACTAGATATGAGAATTTGAAAAGAACATTGTCTTAATCTTGAACTGTCTTAACACATAATAGTTATTCTGTTATTGATGGTTTAGATTTATTTTTTCGAATTAAAAGTGTTAAGAAAAATAATACAAGTAGAAGATAATTATCTAATGAAAATACTCAATCAAATAAAAGGACTTGATTATTTTCCAAATACACATATTGCTTATAGAATAATGTTAACAACTCATGTAATCATTACCTCAACCGAAAGAAATTTTTCAAAACTAAAATGGTGTAAAAAATAATTTAAACAAAAAATGAAGGGAGAAAAAAAAAGAAGAAAGAAAATTTTTGGAAAATAAAATGGGAAAAAAATGGTAAAAAAAAAAAAAGAAGAGGAGAAAGAGACTACGTACGAGAGAAAAAAAAAAGAAAAAAGGGTGGAGAGAGAAAAAAAAGAATATGTTTATTTAATATTTTAGGAGAAGATTAGAAAAGAGGAGAAAGATTAGGGGAGATATTTTAGGAAGAAAATTAAAAAAAAAAAAAGATTTTCTAGGACTAAAGAAACGTGTGTTTTTAAAATCTCTTTATTATATTTATTTTTCGTTTTTCTTGTTCTACTTTGTTAAGATTTTGTTGTTATATTGCTGAAAAATCAAACTATTGTTATATAGGAGTAATTTAGGTGCTTAAATTGTATAGTTAAGTTTTTTTTATATAATCCTTTGATTGTTTCTTGTTTAGTTTAGTTCAATTCTTTGATATGGACTTGATATGTTGGGCTACTTTTAGTTTAGGCCGGACACTAGAACCCAAACTAAATAACACATTAAAATAACGAAAAAACTACTTAATTACACAAATATTCTTATCATATTTAGTAATTCTTTCAATAGTTTAAAATAATTATATATTGTCTTAATTACTAATTAATAATTATTTGATATCAGATACACTTAGATAAATGTATCATTGCTACCAGATACATTGAAATAGGGAGAGAGGCGAGCGAGATAGGAGGGAAGCAAACAAGATAGTCTATGTATCCCAGATATACATTTTGAAATACAAATACATAGGAAGAGAGGTGAGCGAGAGATGAGAGAGCAAAGAGGCTAACGAGAGAGTCAAATACATGAAAATCCACTTAGATATAATGTATTTAAAACAAATTACATCATCTAATTTTAACTCAATACATTTGAAATACATGTATTCAAAGTCCAAATTATGAAGAATATATTTTGATCAATTACAAACTTGAGGGGCAGATTTGAATATTTTCCTATCATAATATAAACCCAAAAATAGATTTAGAATAGATGATATAATTTGATCCCTTCAAAGAAGATATAACTTAGCTTTTACTCTTCGTTTTTGTAAGTTTAATGTATCACTTTTTTTCAACATGATGTATTTAATCAAATCGTTGGAAAACTAGCAGAGTTTGGTAGACAAAAATAGGAAAATAATGAAGGAAAACCGTGTATATATTTAATTTTATCTATTAGACAATGACCTTTTAAATGAACCTAATTTCATGATTTAGGTGGTCTAAAAAACACTTCCAAAGAATAAGTCCGTTGTTGTCTCCTTCTTATCCCATCATGTTTGGTATCCGTTTTGGAATTTGATTTATTGGATTTAGCCGAAAATTTCACTTTGAGGAAGTAAACGGCTTTGTATTGAACTCAAGAACTTTGGTCAAGAATAAAAGAGTATTTATCTCTTTATCCCAATTACCTTATTTTCATTAAGATTAAGTTGTTTGATCTGGATGCACATCTGAATATCAAGAAGAAGAAATGTATTTGTTAGCCAATTTAATAAAAAATGATTATGAATATAAAAAAGACAAATACAATTAGTTTTTCCTTGCGAAGTTATGACCATCAGAACCATTTGAATACAATTTCTTGTCTTTTGTAAAAAAAAACATTTTAATAAAAAATAAATTCTTTTAAATATTCGTACTTGAAATATTAATAATGATTTTTATATATATTTTGAATATTTTATTCTTATGCATAATATATCTTACACTAACGAGAACATTAGAGATGCACAAGCCTTGTCTAATGAACGACGACTTTCGATTCTTCACTAGAGTCGCCGCCCAAACCTACCTATATAAAAGAAAAATAATTGATTACTAGATCCCGAGCAATTCTATTTTTTTTCCACTATCCAACACTCATGCGTCTCATTTCTCCCTCTTTTTTAAATCTTTCAATAAAGCCTTCTTAGCTGTGTTGTCACCTCTTGGCATTTTTTGTTTACTGACATGTTGGGAGAGGACTTTAACTTTAAAAATGCCTAAAAAGGTCAAGACCATAGTCATTATAAAAAGAATATAATAGTAAGCATGTATTAAGGTAGGTATGTCTAAATTGAGATTCTAAATCAGTAGATATCTATAAACTATAAAGTATGACACAATTCATAGTACTTATTTGGGGACAATTGCTTAAATTTCAAATATTAATATGAAATATAATCTTAACAACTCCTTAATTATATATATCAAGTTGAAGATAAACAATGCTGTTTCAAACTATATTCATGAAATTAGAAATTTCACTAAAGATAATCAAAATTTAATATATTTACAATCTTAGCTTATGTATTGTATTTTTTTTTTAATTTTTATTTTATCTTAAAAATAATGTCATTTTTTATAACGTTAGATTTTTATTGAGAGATTTGTTACCACATAAATATTTATTGTTCATTTTAAATCACAAGATTCAAAAACTTTGTTAGAAAAAATTATGCATGCAGCCAAATACACTACACAAATTTAGATGAAAGAAATATATAAAGCATAAAAAAAATATGTTACCTATATACATGGGTGAAATCATCAATTGAGTTAAGAATTTGATCGGAATATAATAACTTTAACTTAAATCTTATACTTATACTTAAAAATTTATCTATGGTATGTATAAATCTATCAAAAATTCAATAAGTAAAAATATATTGGTTCTAAAACTCATAAACTAAAAATCATGTGTCCTCCCCAATCTGCATTACGAAGAAAGCATAGGATATCAGAGTTAATTGCTTGCAATTATTTGAGAAAATACATAATTTGTACACTCTAATTGTTAGGAAAAATCATTTATACACATTTTAACTATATTAATATATTATGGACTTAGTACTTTATATTCTTGATTGAGGTGAAACTAAAACCACCCGATGAAGTATAATACTAGTTTCATTGAGTAAATTGTAAGGGTAGGTTAGCGTTTATTTTAGTCATTTAGAATAAGAATTACTCCCTCCGTCTATTTTTAGTTGTATGTTACGCTTTTCGAAAGTCAATTTAATTAATTTTCAAAGTTAAATTAGATTACATTAATTTACATCATTATTCTTTTAATCATTTATTCAAGTAAGCTTTACCAATTATTTCAATTATTTTTCTTTCATCATGAGTAGATAAATCCTTTATTGAGGTTGTAAAATTTAATACAGGTATAACGTTCACAAGTTTCGTGTGTTGCATAATTTTTGAAAATTAACATGTCTACCCTCAGTTTTCTAGGTTGATTTCTCCCCTCATTTTAGTACTGAATTTTGAACTTATGCTATTAAATTTCAGTGAAGATCGGAATCCTCACCAACCAAAGTTTTAGAAGAGTAGAACCAAAATCGAATAAAAAAAATCTAAAAATTGAAACTCAAAACCAAATTAATTTGATTTGGTTTGATTTTGTAAATTTTTGATATTTATGTCAATCCGTAACAAGTAGGTCAAAGTTATGTACAACTCATTGCGGCAAGAACCTTCAATAATTGGACACGTTTTGGAAGGTAATATATTTAGGTAAATAGACTTTTGTTATTATAAGACACGTTTGACGATAGATTAAACAATAATTTTGGAAGAACAATCACAAATATAGGAAAAACAAAAGAAAAAAATGAAAAAAGTTAATTTTTGGTTTGACAAGTTCAAAGGGTAGGGACCAATTTGGTAATTATAGTGACCCACACGTTATCAAAATGGACATCAGTTTGTCACTTTCTGGAAATAAAAAAGTAAAATTTAATTTTTCAAAATTAAGACAATGATTTTTTTCATTTAATTTCCTTGTTTGTAAATAAGTTGACTTTTATAGTGAAGCCAAATTTATTTTGTGCGTGTTTAAAATATAAACACTTTTGACTTTTTAAATATCTGGCCTAACAAGGTATAAATCGGTAATTAATTTTCAAAATATCCAAATCATGTTGAAGACCTAATTTTATTTATGAAGATAGTAATTGTATTGGCTTGTACATATATTGATTATATTATTTAAAAAACCTATTATTTTTATCAGTATAAATATCTAATAATTTTGATCAATAATTAAATATAGAAAAAGAATTATCTATTATTTTGTCTTCATAAATCTGATTTCAATTTTTTTTATTGCTTATTAATTATTGAGTTGCATCCTTAAAATGCAAGTACTTCTATGTTTTATATATATTTATGAAAAAATCTTTTTCGCCAGAAAATTTTGCCAGAATGATAAATTAACATATTTCACACTATGTTATTTATTTTTTTGAATATTTTTATCTTTTTAATTTTAATACCTTTTAATTAAAAAATGGGAAAAAGATCAGTATATTTTAAAATAAATAGAATATTATAGACTTTTTAAATTTCTGCCAAATTCTAGCCAAATTTTCTATTCATTTAGCATTACCCTATATTTATTACTTTCTCTTTCATATTAATTGAACTTTTGAGATATTTTTTTTATAGTTTAAAATAAGTAAATTATTTAATGTTTAAAATAATGTTTGGATCTTTTTTCATTTTTGCTAGGTGATAAGCTAAACAAAGTTAATTGTTCATATTTATAATTTTACTTTGAACTGTTTAACAATAAATAAAAGGGTAAAAGTGAAAAATAATGTTCAATTCATGTCTTAATTTTTTTTTTTAATATGCATGCATTGCCATACAAATTTAGGGAGTATCTTTTTTTCCTTATTAGTTTTTAATAAAAAGCTCTTTGGACACTAAACATAATTATTCAACATTTGTACTATTTTTTTCGTTTACTTTTATTTATTCATTATATTAAAAAAAAATTATTTTTTATTTTTAATATTAGTTACTCATTTTAAATTATTAAATTCATTAAAAATAATACACTAATTAATACAAGTATCATTATAACATTTATATTTATTTATTATTTTTAAAATGTGTGGTATAAAATTTATTTCAGACAAGTAAAAGTAAACCAAACGAGTAGTAATAGAACACAAAATGTACGCGATGTTAGTCTAGTAGGTACAAAATTATCTAGAACATTATCTTTACCTAACAGAATAATAATATAATATAAAATAAGTAAAAAAGAGAAAGTAGTCCACAATTTCTCTTGTTCTCACATTGTCATACCAAAAAAAGACAAATTTTTGTCTAGCTTTTTTTCAAGTATATTACCTTTTTTTATTTTCTCAATTGAAAAAAAACATATATACCTATGTTTATCTTTCTTGAAATTTGAGAAATTTAACAAAAAAATTATTCTTGTAAACACTTGTCCAGTGTTTTTTGCTGTTAATTTTTTTGTTTTGTTTTACAGATGGGTAATTGTTTAGGTTCATCAGCTAGAGTTGATGCCAGTCTCAGCTCTCACAATATTTCTGGTACTTTCCCTTTTTGTTCTTGCTTTGTTATTTTTTGTTTTCAAGAACTTGATAAACTACGTTTTTGGGTATGAATAAAATTAAATATCATTTTTTTTTGGGTGGGGTGGGGAGGTTGGAGATTAGAGGTGAAACCACTCAATTGAAAGTTTATAGTTAACTAACTTCATCAAAAAAAAAAAGTTTATAGTTAACTAACTGAGCTACTAAGATTTCTTGAAATGGGTGTGATTTTTTTTGGCCCTATATATAATAACTTATTTTTTTTGAGTTTTATTTTATTTAGTTGAATGATGATATGAAATGAGTTTAAATGAATAAGTGGGGATTCATATATCCGAGCCTGACTTTTTTTGGGATTGTTGTTGTTGTTTGTGATAATCTTGAATGGTTTGTTATTAGAAGTGGAGATTCATATATATATCCGACCCCCTGACTTGTTTGGGACTGTTGTTGATGTTGTTATCGTTTTTGATAATCTTGAATGGTTTGTTATTAGAAGTAGAGATTCATATATCCGACCTTGACTTGTTTGGGACTGTTGTTGATTTTATTGTTTTTGATAATCTTGAATGGTTTCTAATTAGAAGTAGAGATTCATATATCCGACCCTGACTTGTTTGAAACTGTTATTGCGGTTGTTGATGTTATGTTTTTGATAATCTTGAATGGTTTCTAATTAGAAGTAGAGATTCATATATCCGACCCTGACTTGTTTGGGACTGTTATTGCTGTCGTTGTTGTTTGTGACAAACTTGAATGGTTTCCAATTAGAAGTGGAGAGTCATATATCCGACCCTGACTTGTTTTGAATTGTTTTTGATGTTGTTGTTGGCTGTGATAAATCTTGAGTTGTTTCTAATTCGTTTATTAAGAGCAGCAACAACTATCATAATCCCTCAGTCATTCAAAAAAAAAAAGAGCTTGAAGTTATTCATTACTTATTTAATTACAACTCTTTATCATGATCTTGGTTTAATCAGTGAGAACTCAATGTTTTGGTGTATAAAGCACAAATCTTTAACTTAATTGGTTTGAGAAGATGATTAAGAGCTGTTTGGATTGGTTTAAAAGTTGGTTAAACGTACTTTTAAGTCATTTTTAGCTTTTGAGAGTGTTCGGTAAAGTTAACAATAACTTAAAATAAGTTAAATTGATTTAAAAAAAGTTAAATATCAAAAGTAGACTCTCTACTTTTTATTTTTTGACTTAAAAGTCATTTACGTTTGACTTTTATTTTTATTTTTTTGACTTAAAAACTACTCCCTCTTTTCCTTTTTATATGTCACCTTTTTAGATTTCACTTGCATAATGCAAACTAAGTAAGTGTAAAATTCTACCCTTATTTAATGTTTTTTTGAAGTCAACTTTTCAAAAAATGATAAATGAATCTATCTTTTATTTTAATTTGTTTGTTGAAATTTCTTTTTCAAAATCAGATTTTATAGAGTAAAGCAATGGTGAGAGTAATTAAATAATGTATGAATTAATTACAATGAACATTAATTGCTTATTAGTTTTCTTCAGTTGGTCAAATATCTATTTTCAAGGCTAATTAACTATCAAGGCTATAGTAGGAAAAAATTGTAATTTATGCATTGATTTTATGAAATGACAAGTTTTATGGTCCAACTATTTATAGTAAGGATGATATATAAAAAGGAACAAAGGGAGTACTTTTTTTCAGCCAATCCAAACGGGCTCTAAGTATGGGATGCCCGTTGCTTCTTATTGTTCGTTGTGAGTATATGTTTGAATTTGATATATTACCATTGTTTGTGTTCAGAGGAGACTAAGGTATCTTGTTAGATATTTTGAGTTTTTTCACTCTGTTTGGGGACTCGTAGATGACTGACTTTGTTTGTTAAATGATTGCTTAAAAACTGGGCAGCAAGCCTTAAAGCGATGGTTTGGCTAAACCCAATAGATTTAGCTCAAACCCTGTATTTGTATTATATAATTCATTCAGTATGTATAGATAATCTATTCA
This sequence comes from Solanum bukasovii, assembly GCA_029582585.1. Taxonomy (NCBI): domain Eukaryota; kingdom Viridiplantae; phylum Streptophyta; class Magnoliopsida; order Solanales; family Solanaceae; genus Solanum; species Solanum bukasovii. The sequence continues at coordinate 20,666 of JAJOOI010016177.1, forward strand.
AAGCCCAGTAAGCAAAACAAGTCTAATTGTGGTTCAAAATCCATAAACTAAAAATCTTGGCTCCACCTCTGCATGTACCACCATAAAATTTGAGAGGAAGATTTTAGTGCAGTTTTTGATGTTACAAGAAAGTCTCGGTTGAGATTGATAAATGACATGTTGAACTGAATTTTTAGAATAAGCTTATAGAATTGACTGAATTTGCAAGGAGATTGATGGCTATTGTCAAAGATGAAAGCTTATAGGAAAGCGAAAATATACATTTGTCGGTTAAGCTGATCAATGCCAATTGAAAACCCTTAACTTGAAGCTAATGCTGCATATTTTAATGCTCGTGGAATAGGTTGATTCTTTTTTTGAAGGTTATGGGTGATTACTTTTTCTCTCATATCGAATGAATCATTTGACTAGCATTTTGCATGAGTTACATGCATTCAATCATAGTATCTCAGTTGATGAATGCATAACCGTGGACAAGCAAATTGTTTTCTCAATCTGTTAGTTATATGAATATCACTTATTAATAAACAGTTATATGGAATCTTTGTTCTGGTTGCCAATTTTCGTTGCGCATATGACATCCTACTACTATATAAATGTGATGTTTGTTGGTAAATCAAATATACTAACTTTAGTTGATTAGTGTATGACTACTAGCTAGTGGGTATGATAAGAAGTAGAGGTAGAGGTAGGCCGAAGAAGTATTGGGGAGAGGTGATTAGACAGGATATGACATACCTGTAGCTTAACGAGGACATGACTCTAGATATGATGGTATGAAGGGCAAGAATTAAGGTACAGGTTAGTAGGTATTTGAGTGTTGTCTAGTTTTCCCTACTACTATCTTATTCTTCGATTTTATTACCTATTTGTTTCCTTTGCTTCAGTTATGTCTTGTTTGTTGCTTTGCTACTGTCCTTCATTACTTTATTTTGTTTCCATACTTGAGTTTGATATCTTTTACTTGAGCCTAGGGTCTATCGAGAACAACCTCTCTACCTTCACAAGGTAGGGGTAAGTCTGCATTCACACCACCCTTCCCAGACCCAGCCTATTTGTGGGATTATATTGGGTTTGTTGTTGAAGAGCATAACTTCTGTCTAGCACATTTTTTGTCCAAACTAAATAGTTATTTGAGTATACTTTCTTCGGGTTACAAATTTGAGGCTTTTTTGGGTTAAGTTATGATTAGATTGTTACCAAATGTGACTGACCAATGCCATTTTCTACTATTCTGTCTTGCAGCTTCTGGAGCCTCTAGGATTCCCAGCAGGACCAGTCATTCTTCTGTTCTATCAAGTCTAAGTATTCCGTCTTATAGTCGGAAAAGCAGTGTTGATACCCTTTCTACTCCAAGATCTGAAGGCGAGATTTTGTTTTCTCCCAATGTTAAGTCCTTCTCATTTAATGAATTGAAAAGTGCAACAAGGAACTTTAGACCTGACAGTCTTCTTGGCGAAGGAGGATTTGGTTATGTTTTCAAAGGATGGATTGATGAACATACTCTTACTGCTACAAAGCCTGGTTCTGGAATGGTCATTGCGGTCAAGAAGTTAAAGCCAGAAGGTTTTCAGGGTCACAAGGAGTGGGTGGTATGTTCCGTATGCAGATTTACAACTTATTTAACTTATTGATCTTGTTGGCCTTATAATTGATGACAAATGCTTTGCAGACTGAAGTTAATTACCTTGGCCAACTTCGTCATCCTAACCTGGTTAAACTCATTGGGTATTGTATAGAGGGAGATGACCGACTATTGGTGTATGAGTTCATGCCTAAAGGAAGCTTGGAGAATCATTTATTTCGAAGTACGTCAGCTTACTACCTAAGCTTTCAAATCTATTTACATCTCTTTACTACCTTATTGCTGCATGTCCCTATTCACCAAATCGATTCTTTGCTACCGCCTTTCTTGTTTTTTTTTCTTCGAAAGCTCAAATTGTTTCATATGTCATAATTCATAAATTCGTTATACAAAGATTTTGAATTAGTATAGGTAGAGATGTATCTTTTTCACTCACAAGATTAAGTTTTGGTCTTTCTGGAAAGCTGAGATTTTCTACTGCATCATGTTTTAGGGTCTTAGAAGCTGTTTGTTAATTGCTTGTAATCACATGAAAGGAAAAAGTTAGAGACCGAAAAACTAAAAGGAATCTGAAGAAATGTACGTAAGATGTATGAGCCATTCTGTGGTTTAAATGCCAAATATCTGATTTGATATTCCGAGACTTTAAAGTTGTGACATTACAGGGCACTTGCCTAAATTCTTCTTTGATTATGTTGAACTAACTTCATTATTATTCCTGTGAATCTTTTTATTGGCCTTCTCTGCGATATAAGTAGTCAAACAGTGTTGACGGAAGTTTGCTAACTCTGTGATGATTGTTGATTTAGTTCATGTGGTGTGAGTTACCATTCTTTCACGAAATGGATAATTATTGAACATCCAAGTAAAGACTTGTATTACAGTCAAACCCCGTTTAAGTGGCAACATTTGTCTAAAAAAATCATGATTGCTACTTGCTATAGTGAGGTGTTGTTATGTGTGTATACTGACATTTGACGTTTAGATTTCATTTAGCTGTTATAAACAGAAGTAAGCCCAAAAATAGTTTAATGATTTTGTGTACCAAGAAGAAGAAATGTATTTGTTAACCAATTTAATAAAAAAAAGAGTTCGTACTTTAAAATTTACTATGTTTATGACATTTGATGATGATTACTATAAATATTTTATTTTTATATCCCTAATATATTTCTTACAAACTATTATTACACAATATTTGAGTATGACGGTTATAGATGGATAATTTTACAAAGAATGTACTGCTATAATGAATGCCACTGTTCTTATAGGTAGAATGTTCTTATAGAGAAGTAAATAATATGAAGTAAAACATAGTTTGGATAATCAATTTTGGAGAAAATGAGTCTTTAAAGTGAAATGTTGTTGTAACGAAGTTTGACTGTATATGCGGATTTATAAATTGGTGGTAATTCTTGGAGTCTTGTTTAACAGGAGGGCCTCAACCTCTTACTTGGTTGACAAGAATTAAGGTGGCTATTGGTGCTGCTAGAGGCCTTGCTTTCCTACATGATGCTAAAGAACAAGTTATATATCGGGATTTTAAGGCTTCTAATATTCTCTTAGACGGGGTAGGTATTAAGCTTTGACGCGCTCACAAATTCAGTTGTCTTTCTTTAATTATATTAGTGTTAGGTTCTTTTAAAACTAGTGAAAGCTTAATATCTTTTCCTGGTCTGTGACTGCAGGAATTTAATGCAAAATTGTCTGATTTTGGTTTAGCCAAGGCTGGCCCAACTGGTGATCGCACTCATGTGTCCACTCAAGTCATCGGTACACAGGGCTATGCTGCTCCAGAATATGTTGCTACAGGTTAATATTTTGCTTTTTGGCATAGAAAATCTTGCTACAGGGACAGTTGTGTCTCGTGTGTCTCATGAATTACCGGAAATATGTTATCCTAACTTTGTTATGCCATAATCAACTTGAACATCGAGAAAATTTAATCTTCTTGGACATATTTTCGTGTGGAAGTACTAGGAATGTCGGTCAGTACCCAATTTTACTAGTCTCTAACCTTGTTATAGAAACCACTCGATTTTCACGGAGGAGAAAAAGATTGATTTCTTGTCACAAGAGAGGGCATAGCTTTTCATAGTCGATTTGCAAGATTAAGTCGGATGATTATGTTCTTTAAGAAATCTGATAAATTATTGGTTGTTATTTTGTACTTGCTGTCCACCAGGTCGATTGACATCAAAAAGTGACGTATACAGCTTCGGGGTTGTATTGCTTGAACTTTTATCAGGGCGTCGTGCTCTCGATAAAATGAAGGTTGGCGTAGAGCAGAATCTTGTGGATTGGGCAAAGCCATATCTAGGGGACAAGAGGAGGTTGTTCCGAATCATGGACACTAAACTAGAGGGACAGTATCCTCAGAAAGGAGCATATACAGCTGCTAACCTTGCTTGGCAGTGTCTAAGCAACGAGCCTAAGCTAAGGCCACGGATGTCTGAAGTTTTGGCTGCTCTTGAACAGCTTCAAGCACCGAAAGGCGTTAACAAAGTATCTCGGATTGAGCATCGAGCCACTTCTAGCTCAGTTCCAGCTTCTCCATTTAAACACCGTTCATCACTCAGCGTGACACCCTCTGCCTCTCCATTACAGGCCTATCATAGGTCGCCACGCGGAAGCTGACTCCAAGAAAAGGAACTTCTATTTGGAATTTGGTTGTCATTGTAAAGTTTTCCTATATGTAACCAATTTTGTTGTCTAGATGCATTTACATGCAGTATCAACAGATTGTTTTCATGTAAAATGTTGGAATCATCACTCTGTAACCTACTGATTGATAGAGTTAGCTCTTCTGCTCTTTGGCTACTATTAGTCCTGTTTTCACTTAAATTGTTTTTTTTCTTGATTTATTATGTCCATACCCCAAAGCCCACCTTTGTCAAGACCCGAGGCTACCCCTTGACGTAATACGTGACCTAAAATCAAGAGTGATCCCAAGCTAATCCTGAGCATATCGTGAACATACTGAAAATAGCTAAGTAAAATGAACTAAGCGAAAGCTAAATCAATTGATATCTGAAGAGGAACAAGCCCAATTACTAGTCTGAATAATAATATACCACAACATACGAGTTTTAGTGAAGACAGGAACAACCACTTAACAACTCGAGTTGAATCTACCACTATGTCTGAAAAAGCCTCTAACTGAGTTGAGTTGCTGGGACATGTCCCTAGTTAACTCTAACAAAACTGAAAACTGAAAGTAAAGACAAATGAAAGCATGTCTATTGTCCTCGGAATATGAGGACTCACCACTGAAGCTGTTGAATGCGGATCGAGAATCTATCTAAGCGTGATCTAGATGGTAAGTACCTGAACCTACATCATGAAATGAGGACTCACCACTGAAGCTGTTGAATGCGGATCGAGAATCGATCTAAGCGTGATCTAGATGGTAAGTACCTGAACCTACATCATGAAACGATGTAGCGCAAAGTATGTGTCAGTACTTGGAATGTACTGAGCATGCATGATATAGATACTAAGCTGAATAAAAGATATATAGGTTGAACAAATAACTGAGCAATGATGTAATCTGAGCAGAGATATAGATACTAAAATAGATTGAAAAACTAAACTTATTTGCAATGACCAAGTACTAATCATGAAGATAACATGTTGAACTGTATACTGATATAAATTCTGAAAACTTGGTCAATGCAAGAAGAGTCTGACTGTGGGAGCTACTATTAATTGACATAAACCACACGAGCTAAACGTGGAGTCCGATGTATAAGCCCCATCGAGAGGACCCAATATACCTTGCCAAGGGTATAAAGGCATGACTGTGGTGTGATCGCTAATACTGATGCCCAATAGAGGGGGCTTATAATCCTACGCGGGCACGTAGTTCTTTGATTATGAGGGTACGCTGAACCCTAGTCCAACTCGATGCTAAGTCTACTCCCAAATGAATGCATATGAAGCTAAAATGCACTAAATACTGAATAGCTCAAAATACTGACATGCTAACTGCCAATGCAACATTTATATACTGAGAATGTGACATTCAAAATCTGGAGCATGATTTTCTGTTTAATTGACCTAGCAAGTATAATTCATGAACTAAGAGAATTTACACAAACTAGGGTTCTGAGTTTTATACAAGGAATTATGCAAAGTTTCCAAGAGAACATACTATTTCGACTAAGGATACTACAACATCTGAAATCACCATAATTCCCAAGATTTTACAAATCCTAGGTCTAAACAAGATATGTGGAATCAAGGAATTGACTGAATTCTAGGGACCTAGTGGATGAAAGGAACCCACTAGTGAAATCCCACATACCCGGTGACGAAATCTGTGGAGAAATTTGTTATGACTTGGCCTTAAATCGAATAGTTAACTTGCAAAAATTAAATGGAACAGTGGAAATTTTTGGGGTAATTTTCTATTAATCAACTTGGAAATGAAAGACAATTAAAACTAAAGTAAATGGAATTGAACTAAGCCACTACAACAACCATTGATGAATCCACAATCTGCAGAACATAAGGAGTTTAGGATTAGAAGAGAAAAGATGAGGAAGATAGAGAAGAAGAGATCTGAGAGAAGAAGAAGAGAAGTGGGTGAAGAAAATACCAATTTTCCGTTATGCTTCTCTCTTGCCAGATTGGTTGTTAAAAGCGTGACTTGTGCTGAGTTGGCTTCTGATGACGTGGCTGCATCTCTACCCTCTAACTTCATTAATCTACATCTAATCTGAGTCGTAGCTTTCACCCGATAGTTATAACTACTTATTGGACATTAATTAGGCCCAAGGCCATGACAATTCCTCCCTCTCCAAAGCATCATTGTCCTCAAGGATTAATAGCAAAATCTGGAAACTTAGACTTGATGAAATGATAATCTTCCCACGTGGCATCTTCGGGGGGCAGGTTTGACCATTGGATAAGCAGTTTTACACAGGCCACATTATTATGTTTCACCATCTGCCGTCGCAATACCGCCATTGGTTTAACCAAAAACTGTCCATCATCTCCGGTACTAGGCAAAGTTGATTGAACCACTTTCTTAGCTCCAATCTTCTTCTTAAGTAAGGATACATGGAACACTGGATGCACCCTGGAAGTAGAGGGAAGCTCTAGCTTATAAGCCACAGGGCCAATCTTAGCCAAAATCTTGTATGGACCATAGTATTTGGAGCTGAGCTTCAAATTTTTTCTCAAAGCAATAGAGGACTGCCTGTATGGTTGGAGTTTGAGATATACCAGATCACTAACTTGAAACTCTCTTTCTGTTCTATGCAAATCAGCATAATGCTTCATCCTTTCTTGAGCCTTGCATAAGTTATCCTTAATAATTTGCTGCATTTGCTGCCTCTTCATAACCAAATCTTCAGCAGCTGGCACAACACTATCCAACAGTGGTCCCATAGATAGTTGAGGGGGAGAATAACCATATTGAGCTTCAAAGGGACTACACATGAGGCTAGTGTGATAGTTGGTGTCATACCACCACTTAGCTTGGTGAAGCCATTGCTTCCACTGATGAGGTCTGTGGCTAGTCATACACCGTAAGTAATTTTCTATGCACTTGTTAACCCTCTCAGTTTACCCATCTGATTGAGGATGATAGGAAGAACTATATAAGAGTTGAGTGCCACTCAACCTGAAGAGAGCTTGCCAAAAATTACTGAGAAAGATCTTGTCTCGATCATATATAATAGACTCAGGTGGACTATGAAGAGTGTGTACTCTCTTACAGAACGTAGTAGCCACCTGTAGAGCAGTAAAAGGGTGTGATAGGGCTATGAAATGAGCACCTTTAGTAAATCTGTCAACTATAACAAAAATGACATCTTTGCCTGAGGCCTTAGGCAAGCCTTCAATAAAATCCAAACTGATATGCCTCCAGGATTGATCAGGGATTGGCAAGGGTTGAAGCAATCCTGGATATGGAACATTCTCATCCTTATTTCTGTGACATATTTCACATTCAGATACAAATTGTACCACCATTTGTTTCATCAAGGGCCAATGGAACAGGAGAGACAACCTTTTTAAAGTTCCAAGTTGGCCCGAGTGCCCTCCTAAGTTAGAAGCATGAAAAGTCTGTATCAATTGTTGTCTAAGGTTCCCATTGGAACCAACATAGACCTTACCCTTTCTCCGTAACACCCCTGAGAGATATTGCCATAATTTAGGGCCAGTAGTATCCACAGTCAGCTGTGTAATGAGTTCCATGGCCATAGAATCACTTTCATAACTTGTAGTAACATCCAGCACCCATAATGGAATTGTCATGCTAATGGCATTCAACTGACCTTCTTCTTTCAAACTATCTCCTTGTTGTCTTGAGAGTGCATCAACAACTCTATTCTCTGCCCCTTTTTTGTACTGCACCTCATAATCCAATCCCAAAAGTTTGGTTAGACCTCTTTGTTGCACTGCTGTAGTGACCTTCTGTTCAAGCAAGTATTTGAGGCTATGATGGTCAGTTTTGACCACAAAATGCTTGTATTGAAGGTAATGTCTCCATTTTTCGACAGCATTCAGCAAAGCCAGGTACTCCTTCTCATAAATGGACTTATCTCTATGCTTCATTGCCAACACTTTACTGAAGTAGGCTATTGGTTTTCCTTTTTGCAAGAGTACAACTCCAATCCCTGAATAGCAAGCATCAGTTTCCACTACAAACTCCTCATTGTAATCTGGTAAAGCCAACACTGGTGTAGTAGACATGGCTCTTTTAAGTGCTACAAAAGCTTGATCCGCTGCTTCACTCCAGACAAAGGCTTCCTTCTTCAATAAATCAGATAATAGTCTACTTATGCTCCCATAATTTGCCACATACTTTCTGTAATAACCTGTTAAACCTAGAAAACCCCTCAAAGCCTTCACAGTTCTAGGAGTAGGCCAT
>JAJOOI010016178.1:0-32318 GCA_029582585.1 Solanum bukasovii
AAATTTGAAATTAACTTCTTAATGTGTACACTTATTTATTTTAGACTATAACCACACAGATTTGTATGTCTAATAATTAAACACCATATTATATTGCACAATAGAATAATCATTCACTTATTCAATAAAATAAAACTTAAATATTCATATCAAAGCACAATAAAAGATGTTCATTTCATACTTTAATAAAAATTAAAATAATCAATAAAACTAATCTGATAAAAAAAGAGTATGTGAATACACTTCGGGTGTAGCTTTACCCACTTAACTCCTATTTTTACATAGTACTTCCATAATTCTTCGTCATCCCCAATTTCGATTCTAACTTGATTAAGTTCATTCTTCCAAAATTCTGGCAAGGAATCATACAAAATAGCATATCTTTCACTATCTGTAATTTGAGGGTGACTTTCATAAAGTTACTCAAATTTCATGACAAAGTTCTAGAGAAATTCTATTAAACATTCATGGGGATCCATCTTCAAAGAATTAAACTCTCTTAGATCTTTTTCTATTTGTCTCTGAATGACCCTTCCTTTTCATAAGATTCTTTGAGAAATCCCACTTGGAGTAATTTGTGCATGTTCCCGTTCAGCCATATCTGAAATAGGAACAAAATAAAATATGGTTTATACCATTTAATGTGACAACATATGTTACAAATTTCTCATAATGTCAAGCAACTGTTTAAGGAACATAAGGACTATTCGAATACTCAAGAACAATAAGATCCTAAAAGAGAACATATAAAATAATAAAAGAAATTTTAAAAAAAAACATTTTTTTTCAGCCATTTGTTGAAAAAATTCATATCTTGCTTGTTTTAAGTCGGTTTCCTTATTATTATATGTTTTCGGAAAGCTTAAAACGAGCAAATCATAAAAAAACAAAAAAACAATTCCACCCAAAAAACTGCACCGCGAATTTCCAGATTGCTCTAGACAGATGCAGTTTTTTGGAAAATAGAAAAAAAAATCCATTTTTTTTAATAATTTGTATCTCACTCGTTATAATTCCATTTTTCAATTATAATATGTTTTCGGAAAGCTAAGCACGAGTAGATTATAAAAGAAAAATTTGATCCAAACATCGTACATTCTATTTTCAGATCACTATTAAACAGAAACAGTATTAAAAATAGAATTTATTTCTTAGTACGACAAGAAATCCTATCTATTTTATGATTGAAAATCAAATATGATTCTGAATCATATTTCACATAAAATTAATCCACATCTAAGCGTCATGAAAAATAGCATCATTCAATTTTTCTATGCACTGATTTTAAAAGACATAGAATCTATTTTATTTCTTATAAACATAGACAGTGAATTCTCAAGTACGCAACACAAGATGAGATCATAAACAATGGCTCTGATACCATTGATGGAATATTAAAGTATTCAACAACGAGTTATGTACCTTGTAATTCGCAGCGGAAGTCATCGATCTGCTTCTTTGACAGGATTGCACTCAAGTCCGTCTTTGAATCACTGGGAAACAAAGATCTATTCACAAACTAGAAGTCTTCTTCTGTGTACTGATTGATTCGTCTCAGAAACTCAATTCTTTGTTTCTTACTGTTCGCTTATTTTTGGTTTTCTGTTTCACACGTTTTCCTCTCTCTTCTTGCACCTTTTCAGGTTTTATTCTTTTTTTAAAACATTCCCATTAGGAGTCTTTTAAAGAGAGGTTGTCCTTTAAAAGGATTTATCCAATTAATTATTAATTAATTAATTTGGATAAGGCATGAAACAAATTGGGTCGTGTCGGGTCGGTCCACATGGGCAACCCTTGACCCAAAACTTACAAATTTGTCCTTTGTCTGTCAAAACTTAAGTAAATAAAAAGGAATATTACCTATTCATTATGATACTTTATGTGATGTGATTACTATTTAGAGAATTAAAGAAACTTTAAGATTGGAGGTTTTTTGGTTTTCTTTTAAAAATTCAATATTTGAATTAATATAAAAATTAGATAATTTTTAACTCTCACATATAGAAATGTTATAGGTAAAGTGAGATGGAGAAAGTAATACGTATATTTTGTCTCTGATAGAGTTTGAATTCTAATCTTTTATGATTTTTATTTACTTTATTAACCTTTAAGGGGTCGTTTCGTTTGAAGACAAGTTATTTTCAGATTAATTATGATGACATAAGTTATGCTGAGATAAGTTATGTTAAGATTATTTTTTATTGGTTGTTTGATTTGTCAAATATGCATGATATAATTTCTAAGAATAAGTTATTTGTTTTAAAAAATAACCTCTAAGAATAAGTTGTTTGTTTATACAAGAGGGTTTAAGAGGGTACTTTTGTTATTTTATATTTTTATCCCGAATTATTATTCCACCCACAAATAAGAATAACTTATCCTAGACATAATTATTAATTCTGAAATAAATCATCTCACATTTTGTAACCAAACAAAAAAGAGGAATATTAAAAACTTATCTCAAGATTATTATTCTTTATCCATCACGCCAAACCAAATGACCCCAGAGAGTCGGACTACATCGTTGAGTGCCTAATTGAGCTGTAATGAAATAAATTATCGGACCACACGCTTCATGTCCTTTAATTAAATACTACTTTAATTACAAGGTTAATTGGTCCACATTTAATTAAAAATGAAGTGCAACTGTTGTACAATAGATATGAATCAATTTGATGTTTGGACCATTAAGCTTTTAGGGCCTTCCTGTTTACATTTATATATTAGACAGAGACTTAAAAGTACTCTCACCATTTGGTAGGTACACAAAATTTTGAAAACATACTACTACTATTTAAACGGAATATAAATGTGTACAACGAAATTTTATTAAAAGGTAAATTCATAAGAAATTTAGATTATATTAAATTCAATATATATTAATCTAAATGAATATTGTATATGAATATAATTGAATTAATCATCAAAAATTATTGTTTTAACCAAAGTCCAATTTTTATCGGGCTAGTCCATTGATTTCAGCCACAAATGATAAGCCCACTTTGCTAAGCCCAATATGTAAAGTGCAGAAATTTCATACATTTTGGGGCTAATTACATCCTATTTCGAAAGTTTTCCCAACTACAAACACTCCGAATTTTTCATTGCTCTCGGATTCTTTGGTTGTCCGATACATTGCAAATGATATGCATTACTTCATAAAAAGGATGTATCTAAGAAGGGATAGAGATGTATCCTAGAGGGGATGGACATATCCGAGAGGAGATATGTATCTAAGAAGGGAAAAGAATGTATCTGAAAGGGAATAAATATGTATCCGAGAAGGGATAAGGATGTATCCGAGAGGGGATTTTTCTATTCTTTTTTAAATGGTAAACAATTTTAGAGATTATGATATCTTAAGTTGTGTATTTATGTATTTTTTTCTCTTATTTTATTTTAGAGGTCCAATTTGGTGCTACATGTCAAACGGTTTGGCACGCCAAGTCAAACGAAGAAGGCAATAGCATCATGTCACACGTCAAAATTACATGGCATGCCAAGCGAAATGAAAGACCAATAAAAATGTGTCACATATGCTCAAGTGACATGTTCTAACCAATCAAATCTCATCATGTCACTTGAATCTAATTGGGCGAAGGAATCATGCCTCATCACAATTCTGTTATTCTAAAATTATAAATTGGGTTCTCATAATTCAGAAAATCTACAAAAATTTCTAACAAGAGGCCACAAAGAGCTCGTGGATCAAACGCCACATATTTCTTGTCACAATCCAAAAGTCAAGGTCATGATGACACACACCTCGAGAACTCCAAAATGGTGAGTTAGCCGAAAGAATCACACATACGAGACTCCCGAAGAGTGGTCAGGCCACAGATGATAGAAAAATAACAAGGAATATCTAAAAACCTGGTAGCATAAGTATAAACAACACCTAATACATTTGTAGAATCTGAACTACATCTCAAGTCTTCGAAAAGTAAGTTAAAGACTTTAAACAATAAATAGAGACTAGTGGCAATCCGTAAAGAAGAATCTCACCACAACTCCGAAAGAGAGAACTTCGCTGGATCCAATCAATGTAACGAGGCTCATCCTGACTAGGATATGCATCAAAGATATAACAAAGGTAGGAATGGGTACAATCCACATGTACTCAGTAGGTTGGAGCAACTGAGTATAACTAACTAAACAGACTTAAGAAATAAACTATGAACACTTTCACCTGCACGCAGAAAAGTCCCATTTCAATATTGGTGCTGCCAATTATATAGAACGGCGCAAATAAAGTAAACACATAAAAGTGCATATAATAATTAAATTATCACATAAACAAGTCACACAACACAACAAGACTGGCCAATACGATGCAATGAAATGATGGAATGATGTGGTGGTACCAGGGTCGCTGCACAACCTGTCGTATACACCTTGCCAAACCTCTAGCTTCTAGACAAAGACCCATGGGGGACTCGAGTCTATATACCAATCTCAATGTCTCATCAACTTGCCACCTCAGTATGGTCAAGGAGATAAGTAAGGTGTCACATTTTCTTTCTCAAAAAGATAGTTTTTTCCACTTTCTCATATTTCCATGAACCATGATATGTTGCATGAGGATGAATGCTTCACACCACGTATAACACAAGGACATAATCAGCTCATCAAGGATTTCAAATAGAATCAAGTTTCCAAACTCAACAGGTCATGAAGCATGTTCTCAAAGGATAGGGGTAGTGGAGGAAACCATTTACCACTTAGAAAGCATTTTTGTTCATTTTCAAGGTGGCTCAAAAATCAACTCAAACCCCTACTCGGGCATCTCCACGCCAAATATAAAGATAAGTCACACAACCCCTCTCTCGGGCAATTACTCAAATATCACAAAATTTTCACAACAATTACAAATGTCACACAGGCCTTCCACATAGGCTAAGCAACACATATAGGGATCATACAGAATAAAACAGGAAGATCAACACTTACCAACCTCTAAAACAAATAGTACAACTCATTTCACAGTTGACTTCTTAAGAACAAGTTAATTACTCATCTCAGTCTAAAAGAGGGATAACCAATTCCTCAAGGCCAACACTTCACCTGAACAACTCTACCGGAGCAAATCCCCAATCACACTCTATCCAGAACAATCCTCAACTATCAAGAATGGAAAGAGTACATCAAAAGGAGTCCAATGATACCCATATTGATAGGATTTGAAACTAGGGGTAAAATAGTCCAAAAATTACTTCAAAAATTGAAAGGGTAAAATCATATTTTTAGTTGAAAATCAAGTTCTAAAGGTCAATAGGAGTTCTTGGTTGAAAACCCCATTAAAAACAAGTAAGAATCGAGCTCCAAATCAAGAAATTACTCATTTTTAAATTTGGGAAAAAAACCCAAACCCACATTTGAATCTTGATTTTTAAGTGTTTTGGAAAATAAAATTCGAAGAAAATGATATAAAATCGATAAAGGAACTTATTCACACAAGTTTTTCTCAAGAAAATGCTTTCAAAGTGACCCTCCCAAGCTTCCAATATGAAAAGAATGGGGAAGGAGAGGGGTGGGGGGGCAGATTTTAGTCATTAATTGACTATTTGACCGCGTGTTGACCACTGTCAACATCAGCAAAATTAATTCCCCAACTTATTAAATTCTTTGAACGGACCCTCAATATTCATTCAGGACCCGAAAAAAATAAAACAAATATGCTACCTAATTAAATTCGACATTTTGGACTCAATAAAATCATCAGATTTCTCTAAAAAGATCATTTTGACAGATATTCCCTAAAGGACCTCTCTTTAGGCTTGAAGCCCAACTTCTCGCCTAAGAACCCAATTCTCAACCTAAGGCCTCGAAAACCTTACCAACCACTCTGTTAGCTCAAACTCGACGTTCTAGACGCGATGAAATTGAAAAAAATTTCATCTGACGTTCGAAACTCAAAATATTGACCGAAGTCAATCCTATCAAGAATTCTCAACCCAAGAGGGGTCAAATCGCCAAAAACACACCCGATCGCATCGGTGACCACACCAATCATTCCTGAAATACAAATTGAGCATGATAACACTACAGAAAAGGGTAAACTTGTCATTTCTTAGTTAAAACCAAAATCACAAAAAAATAGAACATTACATTAGTCTACAAGCTACAAGTATTCAAGAACTCATGCATTTTGTCTGTCTATGTCGTGCATAACTTCTAGTGCTCTCCACATGTCATAATTCTATTGGCCAACGTGTCTTAATTATTTTTACCCAACACAATGACCTTGATAATCGTTGTGTATTTGTCACGCCCCGAGCCTACACCCTGGATGTGGCTGGCACTCGAAGACCATTGATGGCCTCAAGCGAACCCTTGGCCTGGCTTACTAACTTAGCGGAAGACTCTAAACATTAATACAATGATCAAATGAACTTACTCAAATAACTTAGTCAAATGGCTTAGAATGTTTAAAAGTCAACATTCAACTTGGCCAAAATGACAACTCAAGTCTTAACATATGAAATGAAATGTAAAGACAACTGAACTACTAACTGTCCATGAAGCCTCTAAAATAAAGAGGGATGTCGGGACAGGACCCCAGATCATCCTAACATCTGAAAAACTAGAAAGCAAATAAAGGAGTCCTCCGAAATGCAAGGAGGCTTACCAATAGACTCTGAATGCTCAAGCTGGATCAACGAGGCGTTGGATGCTGAACTTGGTTTCCTGTGTCTGCATCATAATAAGATGCAAGCCAACTGGCATTAGTACATTAAATGCACGAGTATGCGAGTTGGAATACTAAACACAACTAAAGCTTGAAAAGAAACTGAAAGGAAACTGAAGAACTTACCTAGCTCTACTCAACTCAACATAACTGAACTCATTTCAATATAAAGCAGTTTTAAAACAAGTGCAATATAAAGAAAATCTGTTTAAAACATGAAATCAACTCTGGGTGTATGCAAAGATACACTAAAATTCTGAAATGTATGTAAGAATACAAATACATGTGTATATAAGAATACAAATAACTTATGTAGGAGTTTCTCTAACCGACAATCATCACTTAAGAGCTATAGTGATGATACAAAAATCTTCCTCACGTTGCCAACGCAGCCTATACCTTGCCACATGTATAAGACCTGAACTACTAAGTGGATCCACTAGTCCATGCAAAAAGGATTCATCTAAAAAGTATGACCCTTTTCTACCCATGATGGCTACATGGTTTATGGAGGCTATGGGTTCTCTGAATGCTCCCCCATATCGGTGCTCAATACTACTCCCAAAATATGATACTAGCTCTTTATGTTTAAAAGCATACTTCTTCTGTGATTTGAGATTAGTGCTCAAAACTTAGCTCAAAGACTATCTTGAAAATCAAAGTTTCCCCTCTTGCTTCATTTAGAAAGCGATTACTCTTTTCTGAAAACTAGCCCGAAGGCTCTTTGGAAATCAAGGTTTCCTTTCTTGTTTAAATGTGAAAACATTTTAAACCCTTAGGGAATACATAGTCCCCATATACTTTTGAAGAAATGAACTTCAAACATTAATTTTTACTCTTTACTCAACTTGAACTTTAAGTCTTAAAACAAAGTTAAAAGCATTTGCAAAAAACTTCTTGAAAAGACTCTAAGAACTTCCTAGACTTGGCTCTTGACTTTCCTTGAATTTGAATTTATGGATTCAAGGTTATGATTCATGTTTCTTGATGATTCCTAGATGTTTAGAAGTCATTTAGAGTAGTTAGAATCAATGGAAAGTGTGAATCAATGGAAAGTGTTAGGACACTTTAGAATAACTTAAATAGGCTAAACAACGAAACACTAGTGAAAAACGCCGATCCGGGCCCATCCCTGGTGCGCCGCGCCAAGCCCCAACTTACTGGGGCTCGTTTTGGGCGCACTGCAGGCGCGCCGCCCCAGCCTCCTGGCGCTATGGGGGCGCGACGCGCCTGGCTCTCCCCAAGTGCGTCTGACGACTTTTTCAACTCGTTTTCTGATCCTACATCGTTTTAATCTGAATCTTTTTCCCAAATTCACCTTAGATTCATGTACCCAAATCATATACACAAAATCTTACCCAAACAACTCAAGGAAACAACACTTTAACATCAAGAAACTCATTCATCCCAACTCATATTCAAGAACGAAATCAATTCAAGAACAACTATCAAGGACATCAAATTCTCAATCTTTTTAAGGCGAAAATACGTTGAATTAAACATGCTTGGTGCGTGGGTGAACTAACCCAACGCTATGTGATGTCATACCTGGTAGGAATAAATCCTTGGTGAAAACCATAACTAAATGGATCGATCTTAATGAATCTTGCCCTTTCTTCTTCTTTCTCCTCTTTTCTCCTTTCTCGAATCCCTAGTGTAAATTTCCAATTTCTAAAACTGACTAAAATCTTATTTGACCCATATTAAACTCCTAAAAACGGATTAAAATAATAAGGCAAGGAAAAGACTAAAATACCCCTTAAAAATCCGGATTGGACATTTCCTTATTTGAACAGCCTAACTTCCAAAGGGTATATCTCACTCATACAAACTCGGAAATGCAAAATCTTGGCGGCGTTGGAAAGATAATTCCAAGGGATTTCCAACCATATCTGGAAGTACCTCTAACTCATCATGAGTCAGAAGTTATGACCGTTTGAAGTTGGCCAAAACTCAACTTATCCTAACTTTAGACAAATTTCCAGATTTTCATAATTTCCTAAAATGACTATTTTCAGTTCTTAGCTTCTTCCTAGCTATTTCAAATTGTGAGATGTCACAGTATTAGTAGACATTATTCTTATAACCATTGATTTTTAAGATACCTTATCATGGTCAAAAAATGAAATTGAATGACGAACTTGTAATAAACATGTATATCTGATATAAATATAATAAAATTTGAACAATATCATATTGTAAATTGGTGTTACATAAATTGAAACAAAGTAATCAATCATTTTGTTCTTCCCCCTTTGTTTCTCCTAATGTACTTATAAGGAGGAAAAATCACCTATCTACATCCACCTACAACACCACAGGCTGACCTTTTTGTATATCCAACATAATGTATATATTGAGATAATATATATAACATAATTATCTTAATGAATCTGTAGATTAATTATTCAAATGAGGGGTGTAATTTTAACACCTTTGATAACAAGACCTGTTTTCCACTCCTTGTTTTCATCCAGATGAAACTGAATTTCCCCATGGGAATTAAATTGTGGATTGAAGAATTCCCCAGCTAAAATTTCAAATGATTTCTGAGAGCCTTTTTCTGCTAAATTAACTTTATTTTGTATAGCTTCATTCCATGTCTTTCCTGGTGGTATTAATACACTTCTAACTGGATTCTTACTCCATCCAGAAACATGTTTCCCTGTTCTGAATCGTAACACAAATTCAACTTTGTATTTCGTGTCTGGTGAAAGAAGCTCCGCGTTAAAGCTCCCATGAACTGAAAGTAACTTCACTTCTCCCATCACTGCTATTTCAGCGCTCATGTCTCTGTAAAATGTATTTTTACCTACTGTAAGTTTATCAGAAACAATCTCTACATGCCTTCACAAGTTAAGGTGTAGGGTAAGTCTACCTAGATTCTACTTCAAAGTAGTTGCGGACCTAGGATTTTCGTTCAGGAATAAACTTTATAAAATAAATTTAAGGGCCTCTTAATATGATTTTGCCTTAGGCCACGAGATCTGTTGAGTCGCCCCAGCATTCAGAATCGATAAAGTCTTTGGTAATATTAATATAAAATGCTTGTTATAAAGTTTCATATATATTATCGTAATGAGTAAAGGAAAAGTACAATTTTTGAAAAAGATTATGAAGCTGTAAAAAAAGAGAATATATACTCCACGCACTACATTATTCTTTTAGATATACATATGCATAATAAAGTTTTATATGTTTCTCATTTCGAAGCCTTTAATATTTTAATGAATAGTTCTTCTTCTTTTTTCAAATTAAAAGTTGAAAATGGAAATGATAATAATTATTAAATTTATAGGAACCAAGGATTTGCAATTGAAAAATATTTTAAAAAAAATAGGAATAGTGATCAAGGGCTTACTCTTTTGATCTCTGCCATGTCCACTTACGATGATCCATTTGGTCAATAATTGTGAGATTTTTTGCAAATAACATGAAGCAATTTTTTCCTGTCTCTTTATCCACCCAATACTGCATTTATCCAAACTATATTAATTCCTCACCTCATATCTACCAATTATTAAAAACACAACAAACTAATAGAAATTGTAACTCCTTCTCCTATCATTTTTATTTGGTTATTTATTGATTTGACATATTCCGAAATTATTACTTTCCCAGCTTTCATTTAGCTGTCAGGTAAACTAAAAATATATTTATCAATTTTTTAAAAATCAAGAGAGATTATTTATTTATTACCAACTTTGGGGACACATAAATAAAAATTAAAGAATTAATAAGAGATATATAAATCAATTAACACCTTAAGAAAATCTTATCATGACAACTAAATGAAATCTGGAGAATAATATATATATGGTATTAATTATCCTTCAAAATCAAAATTTCATTACTACTTCCATTCCATACGATATAGTATATGATATTCTTAGCTTTTATATATAATCCAAAATACAATAAAAAAGGTATTAATTGATATATTTTCACAAATTTACCTAAGTGGGTTTTACATAATAAAGAAATCACATTAAATAGGTACTATTTAATCAAGATTGATTTAGTAAACACCTCTTAGACCCTAAAAATACCATATATAATATGAATAAAAAGAGTAATATTTTTATATAATTATTTAACGATAAGGATAATTTGTGGTGTAAAAGTACCTTGGTCTTGCCATCTGAAAAGACTATTCCTTGATAGAGAATGTCATAAAGTTTGTCCTTGCAGTAAGTATGGACATCCATAGATGCATCTTTTAGTATTTCTGAACATCTGTGTGGAAGATCATTTAGATCATTTGTATAACTAATTTGCACATTTGTATTGTTATCAACACTTGCACTTTTAGTACAAAGATAATTGTTGCAACAAAGACTCTGACCCATTTTTCTCATAATTACTTTATAATAATTATGAAATTGGGCTTTAAAGAAGCTAGAAAGCATCTATTCTCTATGAAATTGGGCATATTTTTTCATTATTATATGTTGCTAATGTTGTTGATGCCCTTTTATAAAAGTCTCTAGTGAAAAACAGAATTTTATATTAATAATAAAGTACGAGAATCATTTGATGGCTTAACTGGACATATAATTATTCTTGTGTTTTCTTATTGTACTTTATTAGTCCTCCTATGTAATCAGAGTAACAAATTATTGTTGTTATTATACTTAAATTCTTTCTTATTTAGAAATGACGGTTTCAAGGACGAACACTGCTATATCATTTTTATGATGCAATTGACACGTACATAGTTGCAAAAGCATATTTAACCTGATAGAAGACACGTATCTTATTAGCTATAGTTAAATACCATTTTACCCAATAAATATTATGAAAATTCCTGTATGTAGAGAATAGCAGAAGAAATGTATAATTGGAGAACCCTTCTGCTAGCCCAAGATCGTTAACTAAGATCGGAAGATTCAACTAAAGAAGAGGAAGCTAGAAAGGAGAAAGAGTATTTTGGATAAAAGAACTTTGTTATAGAAGAAGACTCTTTGATATGGATTGTTCTTGGGTTGCTTACAAATGTACAAGACCATCCTCTATTTATACTTGTTCATGGATGGTTCTAGAAATTCTTCTAAGATACATCTACAAAGAAAATTCTAGTAAACTTTATCTTCTAGATATCTAGATATTTCTTTAAGATAATTATCCTAGACTATTCTAGATTTTACTTAAGTACAAATATCAAAGATATTACTCTACAAAATCCTAGAAAGTTCTACTAAATATCTAAGATAGTTTTGTACCTCCAATAAATCAACTTTAATTTTCACACTCCCCCTTAAAGTGATTTTTTGGAAACTACCCCACACTTGTTGTGGAAGAACTCAAACGAAGCTTTGAGCCACGTCTTGGTGAAGATCTCAACAATTTCTTCCGAACTCCTCTTGCTTCATCAAATGATAAAGATTTTCCGTTATCGAATGAGCCATGTGAATCATCTCGTCGTTGAGTTCCTAGACTCCCCCTTTCTCTTAACTTGCCTGCAATTGTACTATTTGGAGATACATCTATGATGGACAAGTTTGGAACTCTGATGCTCAAAATTTTAGAACACTCTTCTTCCGATGCAACTCCATAATATTGGGAGATTTCATTAGTATTAGCCTCTTCATCTATTTGATTAGCATTTTCTTTATTTGCTTCCAATATTTGATCTAAGCCAATGACTGGCCTCAATATGGCTGACGATTGATCAGAGACTTCAACTTCCCATACATCTTCCTCAATACTTTCTCCATAAAGGTCACCATCGGCATATATAGGCACTGCTTGTTCAGAATCTAATTCCTTGATTTCTTCGATAGAAGCTACCATATCACCAGTATGAACATCCTCAAGAGTTTGTTGCTTCATATCGATGACATCAGTGTCTTGCTTCTCCACGTGGTCGGCTATATTATATTCTATATCCTCGATCCACCCCTTTTCAGTATTGATGGAAATCATGGCATCTATTGCTCGAGCCTCAGCTACTAAACAATTTCCCCACTCTTCTTCTTCTTCAACAACTTTTTGAGCCATACTGCTTTCCTTGGCTCGGCAATATCTTTTTATGTGCCCTACTTCACCATAACGATAGCATCTGAGAGGCTTCTTACCATAGTAGTTAGAAGACTCTTCTTTCTCTCCAGGTGAGCGTGAACCACCTGAGGATCGAGAGTGTGGCACATCTCTTGTTTTTCCTTTAAAGTTCCTCTTGTTGGTTACAAGAGCATTTTCTTATCCTTTGACAAATACACTAGCCAATTGCTTGGCTAGTAGTTCCTGTGACGACAATAAATTTTCAAACTCCTCCAAGGATGGTTGTTGAGCCCATCCTTGAATTGACGTCACAAATGGAATATATTCAGGTTTCAAACCACGAATGACAATTCTTCTCATTCGTGCTTCAGAAAATAGCTTCTTCCGAATTTAATAAAGATATCTCAGAACATAAGTTCTTAATCTTCAAAAAATACTCGGCAATAGAAAGGTTACCTTGAGTGGTGTTAGCCAATTCATTCTCCAACATCTGCAGCCGAGCTTCATTCTCCTTGTTGAACAAGCGATCGAGGGTCCTCCATATTTCATGAGCTGATTTACACTTTATAATGTGATCAAATAAGCCGGAGGAGATTGTCCTCTTCAGAATGAACTCCGCCTTCGCATTAACCTGCTTCCACTTCTTGAATTCACTGCTATTTTCCGGTCCGTCAACATAAGGACTTGTGTCATTCCCATTAACAACATCCCACAAATCCTCACCCACAAGGTATGATTCCATACATGTCTTCCATACCTTGTAATTGGACTGATTCAACAACTCCATCCCCAATCCATTAACTCGGCCGCTAAAATCCATGTACACAAACTAGTTGAATCTACCACCAACCTGATCTTGAAATAACACCCAGAAACCAATCTATGGTTATGGCTATGATATCATGTAGAGAATAGAAGAAGAAATGTATAATTGGAGAACCCTTCTGCTAGCCCAAGATCGTTAACTAAGATCGGAAGATTCAACTAAAGAAGAGGAAGCTAGAAAGGAGAAAGAGTATTTTGGATAAAAGAACTTTGTTATAGAAGAAGACTCTTTGATATGGATTGTTCTTGGGTTGCTTACAAATGTACAAGACCATCATCTATTTATACTTGTTCATGGATGGTTCTAGAAATTCTTCTAAGATAATTCTACAAAGAAAATTCTAGTAAACTTTATCTTCTAGGTATCTAGATATTTCTTTAAGATAATTATCCTAGATACTATCCTAGACTATTCTAGATTTTACTTAAGTACAAATATCAAAGATATTACTCTACAAAATCCTAGAAAGTTCTACTAAATATCTAAAATAGTTTTGTACCTCCAAGAAATCAACTTTAATTTTCACACTATCCTTATTCATCCCATCTCTGATATACAAACTTCACTGCCTTGATATAGCTCTCTTGGAAATCGATGTTTTCCTTCTTGCTCAAATGTGAAAATATTTTTAACTCCTGGGAATACTTAGTTCCCGTATAATCTTTGAAGAAATGAAATTTACTCTTACTCTTTCCTCAACTCAAAGCTTAAGTCTTAAAACAAAGTTAAAACGTTTGTGAAAGACTTTTGAAATACTTTATGAACTTCTCTTGACTTGATTCTTAACTTCTAGACTTGACTCTTAGCTTTCCTTGAATTTGAATTTATGGATTCAAGGATTGTGATATGTGATAGGAAGGATCTCATGATATTTAGGATGTTTTTAGATAGTTAAACATCAGAAACGATTAAGAAATCATTGTCTGGAAACTAGTCCGCGACGCGGAGAAGTATTTACATATTTGGTCACGAAAATAATTTTTGAGGCAGACCGGTCCGTGACTGCTCCGCTCCGCGAGGAGAAATTTTCCCATCCTGAGAAATAGGTCCGCGTCGCGGACCTGGTACCCAGATTCACCCGACTTTTTCCTTCTTCATTTTCTAGCCCCAACTCGCCTAAATTCGGTTCTTTTTCCCAAATTCTCTTTAGATTCAGATACCCAGTAAATGTACCTAAGAACCTAACTCAAAACAACTCCATAATTCGATGCAATAATCTCAAAAACTTCTCAATCTCAGCCCAATTCAAGAACGAAAACAAATTCATGAACACATATCAAGAACATCAAACTTTCAACCCTTTTTTGGACAAATTCACGCTAAAATAAACATGCTTGGCACGTGGGTGAACAAACCCAACGTTATGAGAGTCTCACATTCCTCGTAGGGATCACCCCTTGAAGAAATCCACAAGCGATTCTTAAAAAACTTAACGATTCTTGCTCCTTCTCCTCTTGGCTCCTCTTCTTTTCTCTTATCTCAAAACCCTAACTTAGTTTTCGAAAGCGTAAACTGACCAAGTTCATTTTAGACCCCAATTAAACTCCTAAAAACAAAACAAAGTAATTTGGTAAGGAAAAGACCAAACTATCCTTCAAAAATTCGGATTACACTTTACTTATTTGAACAACCCAACTTTCAATGGGCATATCTCACTCATACGAACTCGAAATTGCGCAAACTCAGCGGCGTTGGAAAGATAATTCCAAGATATTTCCTACGATATCTGGAAGCACACATAAATCATCCTGACATAGGAGTAAGGAAAAGACCAAACTACCCTTAAAAAATCCGGATTACACTTTCCTTATTTGAACAACCCAACTTCCAATGGGCATATCTCACTCATACGAACTCAAAATCGTGAAAACTCGGCGGCGTTGGAAATATAATTCCAAGATATTTCCTACGGTATCTGGAAGTACACCTAACTCATTCTGAGCTAGGAGTTATGGTTGTTTGAAGTTGACCAAAAAC
This sequence comes from Solanum bukasovii, assembly GCA_029582585.1. Lineage (NCBI taxonomy): Eukaryota > Viridiplantae > Streptophyta > Magnoliopsida > Solanales > Solanaceae > Solanum > Solanum bukasovii. The sequence continues at coordinate 15,492 of JAJOOI010016178.1, forward strand.
CCAAACTTAACATAACTTAACAAATTTCCAGATTTTTCATTCTCTCCTAAAATGACTATTTCCAATTCTAACTCTTTCTAGTTCTTTCAATTTGCGAGATGTTACAATATCTCCCCTTTGGGAACATTCGTCCTCGAATGAGATTACTCTTACTAGGCTAAGGGTGTAACATCTAACATTCAACTCAAACACCCAACAAGCAATGCAAATACAACATGCCAACTTATAAATTAAAGAGTACTAAGAAGAGAATTAGTACCTTGATATGGAATTTCTCCAATCTCAAAGAGATGTGGATACCTCTTCTTCATATCTTCTTCAGCTTCCTAAGTAGCTTCCTCAACAAACTGGTTCCTCCAAAGAACTTTGATTGATGCTACTTCCTTAGTCCTCAACTTGCGAACTTGATGATCTAGAATCTGAACATGAATCTCCTCATAAGATAAGTTATCCTTGATCCCAATATCCTCAATTGGTATGATACGTGAAGGATCTCCCATGCAGTTCTTCAACATGGAGACATGAAATACTGGATGAACTGCTGCCAACTCTTGGGGTAGTTCTAACTCATAAGCTACATTACCAACCCTTTTGGATATTCTGTAAGGGCCAATATACCAGGGACTAAGCTTCCCTTCTTACCAAACCTCATAACACCATTCATGGGTGAAACTTTTAAGTATACCCAATCATCTACTTCAAACTCTAACTCCCTTCTCCTAACATCAGTGTAGGATTTCTGACGACTCTACGCTGTTTTCAACCTCTCTTGAATCACTTTCACTTTCTCCATAGCTTGATGAACTAAATCTGGTCCTATCAACCCCGATTCACCAACTTCAAACCATCCAATAGGAGATCTGCATCTTCTCCTATAAAGAGCTACATAAGGAGCCATTTGGATGCTAGAATGGTAGCTACTGTTATAAGAAAATTCAATAAAGGGTAAGTGATCATCCCAATTACCTTTGAAATCAATCACACAGGCCCTCAACATGTCTTCTAAAGTCTGAATAGTATGCTCTGCTTGCCCATCTGTCTGAGGGTGAAAGGCAGTACTTAAGTTCACCTTTGAACCTAAACCTTTTTGGAATAATTTCCAAAACTGTGTAGTAAATTGGGCGCCTCTTGAATATACAACTTAGCATAATCCTTTGTTTTATGGGTTGTCTTTACCAGCAAAAAGTGGGCTGATTTTGTCATTCTATCAACAATCACCCAAATAGAATCATGCTGCCTGCGAGACCTTGGTAAACCTGTGATGAAGTCCATATTGATCATCTCCCACTTCCATTCCGGAAGTTCTATATTCTGAGCCATACCACTGGGCCTTTGGTGCTCTATTTTAACTTGTTGGCAATTTGGACACTTAGCAACAAACTTTGCAATGCCCTTCTTCATACTACTCCACCAATAAACATCTCTCAAGTCACGATACATCTTTGTGGAACTCGGATGAATGGAATATCTGGAGCTATGAGCTTCCTCCATGATTCTCTCTTGGAGTTCATCCACCCTTGGTACACATAACCTACCTTGATATCTCAATACTCCATCTCCCACTTGTTAAAAAGCCAATACTTTTTTCTTATGAACATTTGCCTTCAATTCAAGAAAAATAGGATCTTGGTCTTGCTTCTCTTTTACTTCTGACACTAAGGATGATTTAGTCCCAATCATCATCACTACTCTTCCTTATGTGGAATCCATTAGTCAGACTCCCAAGCGTGCAAGTCTATGCACATCTTTCGCTAACTCTCTATTTTCTTCCTCAACATGGGTGGTACTACCCATAGACAACCTGCTTAAAGAATCAGCAACAACATTATCTTTACCTGGGTGATAAAGAATACTAATGTCATAATCCTTGAGTAATTCTAACCACCTCTTTTTTCTGAAATTAAGCTATTTCTGAGTAAACACATACTGAAGACTCTTGTGATCGGTGAACACATCCACATGAACACCATAAAGATAATTACACCATATTTTCAAAGCAAATACTACGGCAGCCAACTCTAGATCATGCGTTGGGTAATTCTTCTCATGAACTTTCAACTGTCTGGAGGGATAAGCTATAATGTTGCCATTCTGCATTAACACACAACCCAAACCAACCCTAGACACATCACAATAAACAACAAAGCCTTGCATGCCTTCTGGTAAGGTCAATACTAGGGTAGTAGTCACCCTTTTTTTTCAATTCCTAAAAGCTTTTCTCACAAGCTTCAGACCATTGAAACTTCACTATTTTCTGAGTCAACTTGGTCCAAGGGGATGAAATAGACGAGAACCCCTCTACGAACCGTTTATAATATCCAGCCAAACCCAAGAAACTCCTAATATCAGTTGGAGATGTAGGTCTAGGCCAATTCTGCATTGCCTCTATTTTCTAGGTATCAACTTTAATTCTCTCTCCAGACACAATGTGGCCTAAGAATGCCACAGACTCAAGCCAAAACTCACACTTAGAGAACTTGACATATAACTCTTTATCTTTTAAAGTTTGGAGAACTATTCTGAGATGACTAGCATGATCTTCTTCATTCCTTGAATAAATTAGTATTTCATCAATGAACACGATAACAAACATATCTAAATAAGGCTTGAAAACTCTATTCATAAGGTCCATGAATGCTGCAGGTGTATTGGTCAAACCAACAGACTTGACCAGAAACTCATAATGACCATAACGGGTTCTGAAAGTTGTCTTGGGAATATCACACTCCCTTACTTTCAATTGATGGTAGCCCGATCTGAGGTCTATTTTCGAAAAACAAAAAGCACCCTGAAGCAGATCGAAAAGGTTATCAATTCTCGGAAGAGGATACTTGTTCTTGATGGTAACATTGTTCAACTGGCGGTAATCTATACACATCCTAAGGGAACCATCTTTCTTTCTAGCAAATAAAACCTGAGCGCCCCAACGTGAGACACTTGGTCGAATAAAGACCTTATCTAGGAGATCTTTCAATTGTTCTTTTAGCTCTTTCAACTCTGTTGGTGCCATTCTATATGGCGGAATAGATATAAGACGAGTATTTGGAAGAATATCTATACCGAAGTCTATTTCTCTCCCAGGAGGGACTCTGGGAAGATCATCAGGAAAGACTTTTGAAAAATCTTTTACTACTGAAACTGACTCCATAGGAGGTATCTCAACACTAGAGTCATTAACTCAGACTAATTGATAGACACACCCCTTGGAAACTAACTTTCTCGCCTTAAGGTACGAAATGAAGCAACCCTTAGGCACTACTGAACTACTACTCCACTCTATAACTGGCTCATTAGTAATTTGAAACCTAACAACTCGAGTTCTATAATCAATAGTGGCATAACAGGCATGAAGCTAGTCCATACCAAGAATGACATCGAAATCTACCATGTCTATCTCATCTAAATCAGCCATGGTGTTCTTTTGATTGACAAAAATGACATAATCACGATATACTCGCTCAGCTAGAATAGACTCCCCACAGGTGTAGAAACACAAAAGGGTTCACAAAATTTCTCAGGGAGGACATCAAAGTTCATTGCAACATAAGGGGTTACAAAAGATAAACTTGCTCCTGGGTTTAGCAAAGCATAAACATCAAGAGTAAAGACTTTGATCATACCATTGACAACATCTGGAGAATTCTCTTGCTCTTAATGACTTGTGATCGCATAAAGGCGATTTGCTCCTCCACCAGTACCGGAAGTAGCTCCTCTAGGTGCTACCTTTTTTGGTGGAGCAATTGATGAATATTGGGCTCTATTGCCCTGATTTCCATTTCCTTGGCGATTCTTAGGGCACTCTTTCATGAAGTGACCCTCTTGTCCACACTTGAAACAACCTGTGGAGCCATCGCGACATTTACCTGGGTGGGTTCTACCACACTTAGCACATGTAGCAGCCTAGTTACCTCCTTGTGCCACACTACCTTGAGATTGGGCAGGTCTAGCCCTGAAGTGCTGTGAATTCTGACTATTGTACTCACATTTGTTTCTGGGTGCAAGTGCACTAGCAGATGATGGAGCAGGTCCCTTTTGCTTTTGTTGGAAAGAAGACCGGTTCACATTATTTCTTTGCTACCCGGACTCATTCCTGGAGGTCTTAGCTTTCTTATTTCTGAATTCCTCCCTATCCCTCAACTTCTCTTCCTCAACCTGCTGCACATAGACCATCAACCTTTCTATATCCATGTCAACTATTAGCATTGCAACCTTACCTTCCTTACTCAATAGACGAGACAGCCCAGCAACAAATAAACACATTCTACTCCTTATATCCGCAACCATCTCCAGAGCATAACAGAATAATTGGGTGAACTTCAACCCATACTCATGAACACTTAGTGAATCTTGCTTAAGGGTGAGAAACTCTCGTACCTTGGCCTTTTTCAGTTCTCGGGGAAATAAACGCCCAAACAAGGCCTCCTCATAACAAGCCTAACTCGCAGATGGTGCTCCCTCAGCTCTACCCTTGTTCCACTGGTCAAACCAAGTCCTAACAACATTCTTCAATTGATACGCAGCTAGTTCTACTCGCTCAGCATCAACGTGCATAACTTCAAATACCTTTTGCAGCTCCTCAATAAAGTTCGCTGGATCCTCACTAGTGCTTGAACCTATGAAACTTGGAGGATTCATCCTCAAGAACTCACGACTCCTCGAAGTATCATTCCCTTCCTACCGGTTTTCTCTCTGCCCAGCTTGGTTGGTCACAACTTGACTCAACATTTTTATCGCTTCCCTGAACTCAGCATTGATAACTTCTCCTTGGGGTTGTACTTCAGGTGCATTGGGTACCCCTTGCTCCTAAATATTACGCCTAGCAAGACGACTTCTGACAGGTCTTCGTGAAGGCATGGTTAACTGAAAACACGCGCAAGCACGAATTAGAAAGAGATTTTATAGAGATGAACTCTATCGCACGAAATGAGTATGAAAGAAGTGAGATAATTTCCTAAGTGTCGCAGCCTCTTAATTATAGATGTGGCGCGCTTTACACCGAAAACTAGGACTCTACAGACACGGCTTCATAGACTCCCTAGGACTCTTGAACTCAGTGTTTTGATATCAATTTTGTCACACCCCGAGCCTACACCCGAACGTGGCTGGCACTCGAGAACCCTTGTTGTCCCCAAACGAACTCTTGGCCTGGCTTACTTACTCGGTGGAAGACTCTAAGCATTATTACAATGATCAAATGCACTTCTACTCAACTGTTTAATAAAATAACTTAGAACTTTTAAAGGTCAAACATTCAATTTGGCCAAAATGGCAACTCAAGTCTTAACATATGAAACAATAATGTGAAGACAATTGAACTACTAACTGTCTATGAAGCCTCTAAAACAAGAAATGATGTCGGAACAAGACCCCCGATCATCCTAACAACCGAAATACTAGAAAGCAAAGTAAAAGGAGTCCTCCGAAAAGCAAGAAGGCTCACCAACTGACTCTGAGTGCTCAACTGGATCAACGAGGCGCTGGATGTTGATCCTGGTTACCTGTGTCTGCATCATTAAAAGGTGCAGGCCAAATGGCATTAGTACATTGAATGTATGAGTATGCGAGGGAAATACTAAACATAACATAAGCTTGCAGGGAATCTGAAAGAGACACTACCTTGGTTTTACTCAACTCATGAATAATTTAACTCAATATAAAGCAACAATACACATGCAATATATAGAAAGCTTTTAAAAAAGTAGAAAGCAACTCAGTTTGTTAAAGAAATGCAATAACAAATCAACTTACTCATATAATAAAGTAATGTAATACTGTGGGAGTTTCTCTAACCGACAACCACCACTATGAGCCTAAGTGGTGATACAACGTCGTGCCCGCGTTGCCAGAACTGTCTTATACCTTTGTCGTCATATAGAACGCCTTAACTAAGTGGAACGCCTTATCAACGGAACGTATGACCCTGGTTACTTGTATCAAATGGCGTCAGTACATGGAATGTACGAGCAAGGAGAACTCTACAGCACAGACATAAGCTTGAACTGATAAAAAGGAAGAACATACTGACCCCATCTCAACTCAACTCAACTCAAAGTTGTTCAAAGATACTTACATTCAGAAGTACTCAACTCAGTTCAATATAAAAGCAACAATAAAGATGCATTATAATGAAAGCTTTCAAAACAGTTGCTAATAACTCAATGTATTTAAAAATACAATAATAAATCACTACAAAAAATGCTTAAATAGAGGGGGTTAATTTTTAAGGTTTGTGGGGGTTTAAAACCCCCGCAATCTAGTATTGCAGCAGTTGTCAAAACTCCCACAATAAGAGTTGTTGCAAGCAATTTGCGGCAGTTTTCTTTTACCCCCACAATCAATTAGCAGGGGTTACTTTGCAGAGATCGATCCACGCTAATTTAAAATTAAATCTTTTAATATTATTTTTTTAGTTACAAATAGCGGGGTTTAAAACCTCCACAATTTTTGTAAATTACTTATATTGAAAGATCTGGGCAATCATAAGCTCTACAATTCATTCAATATTTTTTATTCATATATTATTTACAGAATCACTAATTAAGCTATAAATCATAATCAAATCCAAAAAATATTTCCAGTCAAGAAATATATATTCTTTAACGACATATCATAAAGTCACAAAAATATTGCATTATCATTAGTCGCTAAAATTATATTGTCAACATCAAATATCTTCACCAGAATCAAACACTAAATCTAAATACAAAATATCCAATCCAACATTTTAACATCCCCTCCAATCACACAATCTTGTCATCAAATTAATTAGCTAAGACAACTACAATGTAATCAACGATTGTCATGACTAGGATTTCTATCACCACCGCATGATCTTCTTGTGTTCATAGGTGGAATTGGTTCACTAGCAACATCACTTGGATGCATAAAAAAATAAAGTATAAAATGAATTAAGTGATTAAAAAATGTGAAATCCTTGGCAAATATATTATGTTTCAAACTATATTCATCATAAGTTGATATATGTCAAGTTGTAGGAGAATTTATAAAAGGAGAAGCAAAGAACCCTACAAATTATTCTGGTATCATCCCTTCTTTCATTAACATATACGCGTTGAAAGCATTCATCCTTTGATTGTGGTTCTCTTGGCATTGGGAAGAACATTAGCCTTCACTACTTGAAGCACTTGCACCACCAAATCGCGGTCTTACTTGTTTAAAAACTTTACTGGGGACGACTCCTAATCCCAAACATCTAACCCTTTCAAAGTGCTCTTTTCTTAAAACCTTACCAACATCATCATTTGGCGAAATTTGAGACTCATCCATGGTACTTTGGCTCAAAGTTAGCTCAATTTTTTTCTATAAATACAAAATCAATGCCCTAAATAAACAAGCAGTAATATTGGAATCACCTTAGTAAAGACAAAAAGATAAAAACTACTTATATGTATATGTCTATACATTCCATGTACACGTAAGAACATGAGTAGTTAGAGGAACGGAACCACAAGCTTTCTGGATAACAAAAGAAACACAAGCTTTCTGGATAAAAAATATCAGGTAATAAAAAAAGAAAGGCTAGCCAAAATATTCTTTTCTTTTAGATATCATCTTTTGCCTCTTTTATTTTTTGTTTTTTTTGGATAAGGAAGACATCTACTCTTGCAATAACAATAGATTCATACTCATGGATAGAAATAAACATAAAAAGTTTCTCATGCCAACATAATATAATTAAATAGCAAAGAATTGAGCTTGTATAACCTTCGTCAATTAATCAACTAGTTCACAACTATTGCCCCATTTTTTTTTATCTTGTTGAATACAATTAGAATTCATAAAGAAACTTACACATATTTCTTTTGCAGCTTCATTAACATATACTCTATCTTTATTTTTATGAGTAGAAATATATATTTGTGCTCGTCCATGCCTTTGTCCAGTTTCAGCCATTTACAAATAAAAAATTCATGAAATCAAAATAATTTACTACTAAAAAATGAATACATAATAAGTTAATTTACTAATCACCATTTCAGCCGTTCTCGTAGCATTCGCTTTGAAGCCACCTGTGTGTGGAGTTGTCTGTTTTTTCCGATTTTCAGTATTTCTTCTATGCATTTCCTTATAAAAAAAATATATGAAACTTAATTAAAAAATCAAATAGTTACATGATAATAAAGACTAGTAAAAACAGTAAGATAAGTACCTTTGTTGAATCTTTATATTGGTAATCAACAAAAGAAATCCATTGATCTTGTGGAATTCCATCTGGCACATTATCAATAATCTCAACTTTACTTTTAAGTGGATCTTCGACTAACTTCCACAAGTTGTTCTTATTTGCAACCCATTTCTTTCCAATAGATTTATAAATATGTTGCCGCGCATTTGACTTTGTTGTCTTAAAGGAGAACTTGGGCTTCAAGAAAAAAAATATTAGTTAGCTTATCTATTGCTTGTAAATATAATATTCAAATTACCAATTATCTTTCTCACCAAAAAGTAAAATAGAGTAAGAGTCTAGTTGTAAGATTATACCATATAATTTGATCGAAGACGCGATTTAAGTATGCCATAGGCACACTCGACCATTTCTCAAAGTTGATTGGAAATAAAGAGCAATGCTAAAATTCTACAAAAGCCTGAAAGAAGGCTGCGAGCCTCTCCAAATGGTTCATTCAGGTAATCAAAATTAACCACAATAAGTTCATCACCTGATAAATTAAGCACATCTGTTTTCTTTTTACTTTGAGCTTTTTGACATTGTTTTCTGAATCTGTAATAAAAACAAAGATAAGTTGAAGCCATGAGAGAAACAAATAATGATTATTGAATATGTACTGATACTCAAAATTATTTATCTATTGTTTCTACAGTCCAATGATTCACGCCCAATACGCTTTTTGAATGAAAGATACTCAAACTCAAAAATACTCAACTCAGTTCAATATAAAAGCAACAATGCGGATGCATTATAAAGAAAGTTTTTAAAACAATAGGTAATAACTCAATGTATTTAAAAATACAATAATAACTCTTTTACTCTTATTTGGGAGATTCTCGAACCGACAACCACATCACTATGAGCTATGTGATGATACAACGCCTCGCCCACACTGCCAGAACTGTCATATACCTTGCCGGAGTATAGGACATCCTCAACTAAGTGGATCCACTAAGCTATGCTTAAAAAATAATAAGGAATTATCTAAAAAAGTATGACCCTTTACCCATATTGACATACATGATTTATCAGGACTTTGAGTTGTCTGAACTCGTCCCCATACCGGTGCTCAATACTACTCCCAATAATATAACTCATGCTCATATGTTTAAAAAAATTTCCTCATCCTCAAACTTTGAGATTATTACTCAAAATGTTCTCCTAAAAGAGATTATGCTCAAAAACTCCTCATGAACTCATTTGGAAATCAAGGTTTTCTCTCGTGTTAAATGTAAAGGTATATACTCTTGGCAACACGTAGTTCCCTTATAATCATTTTGAAAAATGAAACTCGACTCTCCTCATCCTCATACTCAAGTACTCAAGTCTTAAAACAATTTTTAAAAGATTGTACAAGACTTCTCAAAAATGACCCAAAGACTTCCTCAAATTTTACTCTTAATCTTTACTTGAATTTGATATGTGAATTCAAAAATTATGATTTGTATATATAGGATTTCTCAATGATTTGATGAAGTTTGGATAGTTGATAAAAAGAAACGAGCAAAGACACGAATTGGGGAAACACTGGCGCAACGCGGAGAGGGATTATTAATTTTGGTCGCGAAATAAATTTTGAGACAGAGGACTCCGTATCCTCTCCGTGATGTGTAGAGGGGTTATTCTCTGAGGACTAAATTTTTAAAGGACATCTGTGACGCGGACCTGGATGCAGATTTTTGCCCGATCTTTTATTCCTCTCCCAAACTGGATTCAACTCATACACACTTCAATTCCATGGTCCAATTTCACGCAATTTCACAAACCCTGAACGTTTTCAGTGAAACTCACACAAAACTCAATGAAGAGACTCAACTATTTCGCAAAAACTTCACTTCCAGGATTTCAAAGACCTTAATTATCAATTAAACTCAAGAACTTCTCAAGAACTCAATAATCAACCTCAAGAATGAAATCATGGGTAAACTTATACATGATTGGTGTGAGGGCGAACAAACCCAACACTATGAAAGCTTACATACCTCGAAAGAATCGAATTCTTGGCGAAAATCCTCATAGATCGCAAGAAATCATGAACGCTTGAAGTTTTTCTCCCTTTCCTCCTCTTGAAATTTGCCCTAACTGTACAAACACTTTTAGACTTTAGAGTAAACTGATTTTAATCAGCTTTGACCCCTAATTTGTGTGTAAAAACGTGTGGACTTAGTGGGATAAGGAAAAAACCAAAATACCCCTCCTTAATTCGGATGAATTTCCTTAACTGGACATGTTAAACTCAAACGGACATATCTCCCTCATCCGAACTCAGAATTTAGCAAACTTGGTGGCGTTGGAAAGAGGACTCAAAGATCTTTTATTTTATATCTCATGGGCCACCAAACTCATCATGTACTGAAATTTATGGTCGTTTGAAGTTTACCAAAAACTCATAATTGAAGACTAATTTCACAAATCTCAAATTGGCTATTTCTAATTTAGTTCTTTCTAAAATTAGCCTCTCTGAGACCGAGGTGTTACATGAAGAGTTTATTGTCCACTTGATAAATCTTAATGAATAAAAAGGGGTTGAAATGAAAAGGCTATGTGTTGATCATAATGCTTGTGAATTGCCTTGTTGTGACCCTTATTGATTGATTGATGAAATGTTTGATAGCATGAATGTGGACTTGAATTGCTTCAATTGTTGTCTCTTCCTTATGGTGTGAACTTGCTTAGGTGTATTGATTCCATTCCAAGACTCGAAACTCCATAAGACACCGAAAACCACTTTTTTTTATTAACTTTAGTTTTTTGAATTCAAAAACTTTCATAATTCACAACTTTTTAATCAACGCTCGAAACCCATTTCAAAATCCAATCAGGGGTAAACTTGTAATCTTACGAAAAGTTTCAAAAATGACCTTCCGGAGTATTACATTTATATTGTGAACAAATAAGAGAAGATCAAAACCCAAATATTGTTATACATGTCTTCAAAAATATATACTGGAGATAGAAAAAAATTTGGAATGTATAACTTTGAGCCCAACAAAAAACTGTATTTCCTTAAATAATTTAATCCTGTTACGATTATTCAAAGTTGGGATCATTTATTCCTCTCAAGTTAGAAGGTACGCTATTCTATATTATTTATAATTGAAAGCAAATCACACTGATTACTTTTACTTCTTTAAAAATGATGCACATAAGAGGAATAGAATATCGAGAAGATGAATTTTTTGAATATGTTTTGGTGTCTGAAAATTGAGGCAAAGGCTCTGACTTTATAACCAATCAACTTTTCAAAAGTAAGAAGAAGTGTTTCTAAATACCGTCAAATCTCATTATAGCGGCTACTATAGTGAGGTACTGTTGTATGTGTATGTTGATGTTTGATGTTAAGATCTCATTTGCCTGTTATAATTAACAAACTACACAAAAAATTAGTGTAATGAATTTGTGTACTAAGAAGAAAGATTGTACTGTATTTGTTAATCAATTTGATGAAAAAAATAGAAAGAATATGAATGTAAAAAAGATAAACACCAATAGTCTTTTCTGGTGAACTTGTGACCATAACTGATGGACTACATTCAATTATTGTTTTTCATATTAAATACTCATATTTAAAATTTACTATGTGCATGACATTAATAATTATTACTATAAATATTTTGATATTTTATTTTCATACATGTTTCTTAATTATAAAATATTTGAGTACGACTGTTATAGAGAAGTAATTTTACAAAGAGTGTATCGTTATAATGAATGTCACTACTGTTATAGCTAGAATGACAACTAAAATATAACATAAAACATTAATTTTGAAGAAAATCAGGTTATTATAGTGAAATTTTATCATAATGAATAACTTTTATAATGAGGTTTGACTGTTAAATGAATATATTTTGATACCTAGGAGGCTATAGTTCTTCGTCGATCGAAGCAATTATATTAGGCCACTTGTAAATGAAAATGAAAACTACAAACCTATTTTTTTTTTTTTGCTCCTCATTTGATGTTTGATACTTATATTGAAGTCTGACTAATCTGAATTACATACATAAAGTCTCAAGATCCAAAATTTCTATAACTCAAATTTGTAAATCATATATTACAAATCAAATTTATTACAAAATAACACAACAGAAAATTTAAATACAAGTCAGTAGCAACAAACATTTATTTTCACAAGAACACTCAGTATTACAAGGAAATATAAAACTATTTGGAGGGATTAGTTCCAATGGTTATAACATAAAACTTCTGTGAAGCATTTCTTTATTAGCATACTATTATATGTGTAGTTATTAATCCTTCTTCTGAATAATTACTTCTTGGATAATTAATCCTCCTTTCCATTTTCCACTCCAAACTTCATAAAGCCCAAAACAAAGCTTGCTATCTTCATATGGAGAATCAGTTGTTGTAATGGTAAGATTATTTGGTACAAGATATGATCCATTTGATTCAACATTAGCGTCTTTTGTTAAATAAATTTTCTTCCATAAGTTTTTTGATCCAGATTTGACCATAAAATAGAGGGGCAACTCATTAAATCCAAATGAATCTGGTGTCAATTTCACCTTGAACTTAACTTCATATTTTGTGCCTTTTTCTACTTTGTCACACCACCCTGTTACCTCTAGCCAACTTACTTGTACAAGTGTTGCTGGATCCTCTTTCCTGTTCATTATCAAATACAACATTAGGTCACATATCTCAATGTCCATCTAACAATTATCTTATAAAAATGGTATCCGATTTGACTATTCCATCAGATACCTACTATTTCCTACCACACTGTAACAAAAATAGTTTTTAGCAGCAATAAATATATGCATAAGAAAAGAGTGTTAAATCATTTAACGACATTAATTAATTGTCATTGGATCCAATATCATTATAAACTTTAGGGACATTTACAAAAAGTGTTAATTAATTGCCTCTAAAAACATATTTAACGGCAATTAAGCCATTGCCGCTAAAGATATTTTTGGTGTAGTTGCATTACAATTTTCACAAGAAGATTCAAATAGTTTATATAAGCAACAAAACGAATTATTCTTAACCTATTTAAAAGTATAACAAAACAAAATATTCAGTGCCAAAATTATAATTACTCAATCTCCATAAGAATTCACTTTGATTATATGAATATGTAGAAAGTGTGGCATGTATTTAAATAATAAATATATACTAACTCTTGGGGTAATTTCCAATATCGTTCATCCTTTCCCCAAACGATATTAAAGGCAGCAGGATAAATTTTGAACTGCAAGTATGACAATTAAATATGTCAGAACATTACATTTATTTGACTAGACTAAGTTTGAAATAAAAAAAATGAAGATCAAATTAACTATACGTACCACGGTCCCTTTTTCTAATTCCTCGGAGATATGATTTCCTTCATAGTGTGAGTTTGAATACTCCATGTTGAATTATAAATATTTGAGTTTTATTATTTGCCTACAACCACACATATGTATTTATAGAGTATATAGCTTGAAAGCTAAAGTTGGCTTGGCAAGGTTAACTTTTTAAAGTTAAATGCCACCTTTACTCTACGTAAGAACGCAATGGAATCTCTCGAACCCTTAAATATCAAAAGTCTTAGATTTCAACTTTTTCAAATAAATTGTTTGGCTCATGTGGTGTGAATATGGATTAGTCAGGTCGGTTTGATTTGGAATTGCAAAAGGTTAAAAAAAGAATATGGAATCAAGTAAAGGAGTAAGACATGATATATATGGGGATGGAAAGGGAAATTATTCTTTTAATTTGCGCTTGAATTGCAAGCTTCACTCACAATCTTTAATATTCTCACACGCTAAGTATCGTACGTACCATTTATATTACTATAAGAGAATGTCTTCAATATTTCTTTCATTTTCATCACTTAGCTTTTACTAACCATTATTTACTTGGGTTGTGGTTAACCAATTAATCATCCAGGAGGGAAGTACAAGGTATATATATTACGTTTCCGTTTGACCATGAGAATTATTCACTTATTTTCATAAAATACTTTTTTACCGATTTTCCAACTCCACCATCACAATATTTAAAAAAATTGCTGCGATCTTTTCTCTCCTTTGTTAAAAATATAACAAAAACTACATATTCAATTCGAAGTACAAAATATTTGAAATTTATTGCCAAATACCTACTTACTTTAATTTGTCTTTAAAATTCACATGCACCGAGTAAAACTCCATTGGCGTATACGTAATGCATGTTACGCTTAGCACCTAAGAGAGCAAAGGATTCGAAAGTGCATCTTAATATATAAGTTGCCTTTTTGTTTATATTTTTTTTTTTCAAAAATATAGAATTATATTTAGGCCTTAGAGATAGCGTCACTGTACCTTGATTTTAGGGTAGAATGAGTAATTAGTTTAGTCAAACTAAATATAAAACTTATCCTAAAATATGCATGCTTCATATTTTACGAAGTCATTTGAGTAAAGTTTCCACTAAGCACGGTGTACTTTTAATTGTCGTGATTTTTTTTATAGTCAAACTATAATAATTTTGACTAACGTTTTACGATGTATTTTTTCATTAATTAGATATGCAAAAAATTCTAATTTATAGTACTTTTCGTATAATTTTTTAATATCTAATTTTTTTTTTGTTTAAAATATCGAATTAATTTGATCTAATTTAACTTTGAGAATTAGTCATACTAACTTTAGAAAAACACAACATGACAATTAAAAGTAGACGGAAGGAGTATATTTATATATATATATATATATATATATATATATTTATTTATTTATATATTTATATATATTCTAAGTAGAAAGGGAAATTAATACTTCAAACAAGATAGGTACAATCTTGGAGGTATGTTGTCAAGAAAAGAATATTTATTTTAAGAGGTCCACGTGAGAACTCCAAAAAAGGAGATAAGAGATGAGATCAACATACAATGGCATAGAAGCATTTGTGTGTTTAGCAAGTTGTAAATAAATCTTATCTAAGGCATACTTTTCTAAAGAAGAAAAAAAGTGGCAAACAACCAAAATCATTCTAGCTACTTCTTATCCCCCACTTTCTTCCAACCAAGTTGTCAAAATTCCTCTAATGTTAATTACTTTATTCTCTAAGAAGAATCCATGTAATTATAACGCCTTTAATGTCGAAAGAAAATAGTGAATTTATGTTCTTTTCATATTTTGAAGCATGCATGTATACACACGTAATTAGGGTGGTAACTGAATATTCATCACTAAAATATCGATCGATCGACTCCACTATAAGAATAACATCGTACCAAGCCTTGTAAGTTCCCGGAGGAAAAGTCAACAATTGACATCTTAGCACAATCAACTCTTGAGAAGTCACTCCTTATAAAAACAACAAAATAACCATACGTTGAATTTCCTATACTAAATTCCTGTATTTCTCTCTAGCGTTATGTTAGTCTGCACAACCTAGAAATATAATGATTTTAACTTTTCGCCTAAGTGTGAAACGCATTGCCTAACTTGTTCCAGCAAAGCAGTAAGGACGGTAAGTAAAAACACAATATTTTCCGATGGAAAACACCCAACTCAAAAGGTGTAAAAAATCACGACATGTACCCCTACAGGATTTAACTTCAACTTCACTAAATCACTGAGCCTCCACAGAAAACAGATTACAAGCCTATGTAACCTAAGGAATTACGAACTATAATTCCCAAACTTCAACACAAACCTCTCAAGATATGTGTTCACAACTCTTCGAGTTATCACAACCTAAAGAAAACACACCTAATTCAGTTTATAACTCACTGAACTAAGATTACATCAAGACTTGATCACAAAGAAAAACTCTCAACACATAAACTCTGTAAAAGTACCAGGTTCTTCGATGTGTTCCTTCAGTTTGCTGGTAGCATTTACGAAGTCAATTTTTCAATTGCTCTTTTTTCTCTGTAAGTGCACAAGTATTCTGGACGACTTCACCTCTATTTAAGCATAATTCTTCACAGAGTTATTGTTCACTTCAAACTCCTCATTGACTTGAACTTTTTTGACTTAGAGTTCTACTTCAAGTAAGACTCCTTCTTCAATTCAAACTACTTGCTTCTTTAGACTCCTTCTTCAAATTACATTCATTGATTCTTTTGTATTGTAGTCGAAGTACAACTCTTCAATTCAGCAGTAACTTGAAGAGTTCTACTTCAAGTAAGACTCCTTCTTCAAGTAAAATTCCTTACCTCTTTAGACTCCTTCTTCAAATCAAACTCATTGATTTTTTTTATTCAATTCATTACTAGTTTGATTCCTTGCGTTTTGTACGAAATTATCATTATCCATTTCTTTATTTCTGCACTCTTGTCTTTATTTATTTTAAAAGTTTTCCTGAATTCAACTACTCGTGATAGTGTACCTTTGGACCATGTTAACTGACGTGTTTCATCTTTCTTTGTCAATCATCAAAACTGCATAAATTCTAATAAATTCCCCCTTTTTGATGATGACAAACCTCTTGTCTTTGTGCATTCAAACACATTTTCCTGTAGACACTTAGCATGAAACACTAGAAACACTGCACAACTCTTATCCCACTATTTGTTCATCAGCCTTAAGCACTCATCAAACTTGTTCGGGATAGATCGAATAAATTATTAGAACCAGACCAACACAAACTATATTAACATAAGTTATTTCATTCAGTCAATTTATAAATATATATAT